>MNPL01001734.1:0-12590 GCA_002081605.1 Tropilaelaps mercedesae
ATATATATATATATATATATATATATATATAAATATAATGCGACATATTCTGCTTATCCAACGTTTGACGTTTCTAAGCGGATTTCTAGTGCCATTACAACATACGCTACACACTGCGGCAGGTCTTATACGACCTTTACAGACATGTTTCAAAATCGCATAGCCCAAATTGTTGGTTACTGCCGTCGTAGAAAACAAGGCCCTTCTTAGTCACTCCGATTCAAAAACAGTATTACTCAATTTAACAGTTGAAATTACAGCCGTTTTGCTTCGAAAAGCTATCGTGTGTGAACGTATTCAGTCCACAGCAAACGAGTGACACATACCCGAGAAGCACTCTGGAAGCTGTATTGCTGATACCGATCATGCTAAGCAGCAGTGGCGCTTTCGAGTCGCCGACAGCCAGTTTGCGACGGGCCACGTCTTTGATATAAACGTACGGCACATTAAAACCGATCGACGTGAAGAAATTCGAGAGGGCGAATAGAATGAAGACCGGCGACCCAAGCAGCAGGGCGAGGTCAATTGAGTCCACTATCGTTGTAACGAGCGAGGCGAATTTCTCGTGAGGACTTCGCTGATCCCGCATCTGAGCCGAGTGGATCGATAGTGATGGCTGCAATCGATAGAATGAGGTTGATCTTAAATGCATGTGGGGAAAACCTTATAACATGAATTTAAGCGGAAGCAGGATGAATTCTAGGTTCATTTAATTAAATGCATTTTACACAGGGGAGAAGTCTTAGCAGCAGGTCAACGTGCAAGTTCTCATTTAGGTACAATAGAAGAAAGACAATTAATCTGTGCTTAACACATAATACATACACCACAGCAATTTCATACCTCCATGCTTACGATATTGGCCTATACCTGACTCGTGCAGCTAACGCGTTTGCGTAGGGAAGCATAGCTGCTTGTCTGCACAAAAGAGATACATTCCCTTTCGAGATATAGTTGACGGTCGATTGACGGTGTACGAATCAGCACTAATTCTGGCTCAGAGTTAACGGACAGATGACATATCGACCTGGAAAGTGGCATAGAGTCGTCACTACGTAAGAATTCACTTTCACAAAAATCATTTTTCAGAATATTCTCATGCGAACTACATAGCTGAGGGCCCATTTCGTTGCTATCAATATGCTGCAGTTGAGGGATTGCAAGTAACGTTTAATGCCGCACATACAATAGAGCCCGAGCTTAACGTGCGTGTTAGTTCCATCATATATCACATTTATTTAGGCTGTGCCAAGTCTTACTTATGGTGAAGTTTGTCCTTGGAACCAAGTTTATGTAGGCTTCCTAGTGCATCTCCTGGTTTGAGAAGCCTGTCCGCTGCTTCCAGTTCTAGTATCTCACGTATTTCGGGAACAGCATCCTTAACATCTTTACTGGCTACCTGTAGATAGGAAAGCAATAGATTTCGTGATCGTTAATTTCACACTCTATATTTAGCGTGTTCGTACGAAAGAGGTCCAGTATGTAATCTAATTCGTGCTATACACCGCTGTTAATCAATTTTGCCGCCAATCATATGTTCATACTGGCCTTCAAAATTCTTTGGATAACGGGCTACTTCAGGACACCAGCGTTAAGAGTTCCCGGTTTTGAACTAACATCCGGCTTCAACACCTGGGCAATTTACTATTCATATGTAATTTAACGGTATTGTAGAGCGGTCACGTTCGATGAAGTATGCCTTTGCAAATGTCACACGCGTATAAATGATTTCTTTGCATGTACAAAATAAGCCGAGATTGTCATATCTAATCGTGGGTATTCAAGTGCTTTGGAGTAGTGTTTGTGTGTCTTTTTTAGAGATTCCAATCTATTACCTGCAGGCGATTTACCCTTTTGGTGTTACTTTCTTGCGTTTGGGAGGTGGGGTCACCCACTCCCAAAATGTCTACCATTAGATAGATATATCCATATTTTTGTACTCGCATACGACTCCAGGTTTGCATGTGCACGCAGACCTGAGGTGACGACTACTTTGAGGCCAAATTACGGTATGGGCCAGAGGAAAGATATTCAGACGGGGCTTTGGGTCCGGGATTCTTTTAGGCTGTTAGATTTTAGGTATTTCGAACCTTGTTCCAGGGCCCTGTATATTCAGGAGGAGTGAGCTGAGAAATTTCCGAATACGAGAATTTTGGTGCTCATGTCCCGATACGTATTGTGCGGAAAAACAAAGACAGCAAAACATACCATAAAGATACTGCGACTTATCACAAATATGCTAAGCTGTATCACGGAAGTACCACTAAAGTACAACACTGTACCAAAAAGGTGCCACATGTTTGCAAGCATTATAAAACTATGATAAAAAACCATGAAAATATTATAGCGTGCCACAAAGTTATGTGCTAGATAGACACCACAACATGCGACACATGAGTTGCAACGTCTACAAAGGCGCCACAAAGGTAGCCCAAAAAAGTTATATGACGGGCGCAAAGATACATCATAGGTTCCATGAAAGAGCCATAGATGTATCGCTCAGGTGCAGTTACTATATAGTATTATTGATTCCCGAATCTATGCTTCGTACAGAGAGATAACCTAAAGTTACGGGCCCGGCTCGCTACTCGAAGAGAATTAAAATGTATATTTACCCCGACCCTGGGGTAAAAACCCCTAGGAAAATTTAACGCACTAGCCAGAAATTATTGCGATGCCCCTCTATAATTGCAAAAGGTTTGGTGAGCCACGACATTTGATAAAAAAAAGTTATTTTTCATTTTTTGGAACAATATTTAAATATTAAATGTTTTAATATTAGTTTTGCTATCCAAAATGCCTATGAGATCGAAAGAAGAAGCAGAAATTTATTGAAGCATTGGAGACACACATTAAGCGAGCGGAAATCATAAGAAACCCCGTTAAAAAGCTTTTCCGCGAAGAGGCGAATTCTCCTAGAGGGCCAAGCTTTTTAAAATTAATTTTTCGACTCGGGGAAACGTTTAGTTCATTTCGATATGAAACATGTACAGTTATTGCATCCGCTCATATCAACATTTCTCAGCGAAGCAACAAGCCCAGTTGCTTTGGTATAGGATATTTGCCTTCTTTCGAGCACAACAACGGGTCCATTATATTCCTACCAGTTATATACAACAAATTGCTCAGTCTTCATGAACTAAGTCCTACTTGAGAGTTTTTGCACAAATATCTGCGCGACATTTTTACGAGCTTAAAGAAGGTTTCAAAATACATGTAACCGTGCCGGATATCGTGAACTAGAAGAGCACAAGAATAAGGCCAGGATAGAAAAGGTCCATACAAGCTTCAAGTAGAGACCCTTTAGAAAGTCAGCGATTTTTATTGCATGTAATGATAAAGCCGACATTCAGTTCTATTACGCACGAGGGCTGGCCTCCAATGTAAACAGGCCATTTTAGGACTGGGTTGCAAAAATCTTCAGTTCTACACTATGCGGACGAGCTGTACAAATTTGAGTAAAGGCTCCAATTAATTGAAGTCCCTCCCAATAGAACTTGTAAAAGGCTCCAGAATCTTCAGTACATTGCATGGTGGCTCCAAACGAATCCAAACAACCTCTCAATGATACAGGAAAAAATTCGAAAGGGCTTTTCTTTGAACAGCTTTTTTATGAATCAGAGTCATGCAACATGTATAGTGGTAACAAAACGATTTGGGACATCCCAAAGGACAATACGCTGATAGCAAAGGTAATTTCTAGCAGCTCAAGAAGAGGAGCGCGGGGCTGTAGTGCCGGCAATAATGAGTGCTTCAACCCAAAACTATACTTTAACGGGATGAGGATGCGACGCCACTGAGCGTAAAACACGCACGGTGCTCTGGCTAGCCCTTCCATAAATAGAAACGTATGTATATATATATATATAGCCCCGGTCTGTTATTAAAGGCACCGCAATCCTTACATGCCATTCATTTGTGAATTCTTTCTTCTCGATCCTGTAATGACGCAGGTCCCCGCTGCCACGCTATTCGCTAGCTTTCGCCGCAAAAGTCCTACAAAAGAGTCTGACGAGACTATACACGTTCATAAGTAGCACCATATTGAGGCCTAAGCCTTCCTATGTCCGTTCACTTAGTCTCTTCTGTTGGCGAATATTTCGGTTACGCGGGATTATAAGTCCGGATGCTAGATGGAGGCGTTGTTATCTCGGTGTTGTCCCACCTGAAGTAACCAACAGGCAACTCTATCTATATCATACATGTAAAAGCCACGAAAGTTATAAATGTATTATGTAAAGTAGTAAAAACGATTACTTCTGACCACCATCTAGTGTTCGGGATTCAATCGTCCTTTGGACACCGATTATTAATGACATCAAAGCGCGATAGAACATCATGACATCTCACACAAAGGCTACTAGCTATTGGATGGATGCGATCACGACGGTCGTCCAAGGGACAGATCTGACTGATCTGGCGGACACGACTCGAACACGCGTCCACCTGTAGAAGCTCAGTTTGCGCTGAGGACGTGGTTTTTCTTTTTGCGAGAGCCGACACTTGGCTGGATAAGTGCGACTCTTTAAGTAACTACTGGGCTTTCGCTGTATGGAAAAATATCATAGTATGTAAAACCGTGAAGGGTTGAACTACTGGGCTGCTGGCGATAGATGCCAAACAAAGGCATGTTAAGACTTCTTTCACTACAAAACAAGATTATACCATTTAATGAATTTTTTGTATATCCTTTGGCAATTATCGTAATATTCAAGTCGACAATGTGTCATTCAGATATCATTATGTACTATAATGGCCATCCAGATATTATATATGCATAGTCTACGCGCTTGTTGCGCAGGCGTTGGCAAAGAGTGGCCTCACTTTAAGGCTAAATGATGCAAAAAATCAGTAAAATTGGATGTTTCTTACAGTGGCATTTTTCTTCTGCTAATGCACCCATGAACCTGTTTATTAACCCATGAATCCATTAACCCATTATTATTAGCCCATGAATCTAATTTGTCATCAATGAGTAACGCAATGCTAGGAGTACCAAGCGATCCACTGCCCTATCAAAAAAGTTTTCGAAGAACAATTTTTGGGCTAGCTGGAAATATAATATAGCCAATCGCGTTACTTTGTTCCAGACTGATTTTTTTCTTTCAGCGTTGTCGGTAAAATGTTGGCAGGTGGTAATTAAGCATTTAGTTTCTCTGCTAGGATGTGGGTGTAATTGGTTTTTTTACGTCAAAACTAAGTAAGCGGAAATATAACAGTGACATCGACTCAGGCACAAATTGTTCAACTTGACTTTGCTATTACTTCGAACGGGTTTCCACAACAGTGTGTCCATCAACCATTTTTGCGACGATTAGGATATCGGGTGGCAATCAATTCAATTTGGACACGCAAGAGTATAAAGAAGGTACTGTTCCAGGTGTAGCCTTAAGTTGTTGGAACTTAACAATGATACTTGTACAAAATTATGATATATCTTTGTAAAAATATAAAACAAACGTTTCATGACGTCTCACTACTGAAACCAGCTAATATATGTGATTGTTTTTCTCCATAGCAGAGCAGAATGTTGGAGCTTTAAGCTCCGAGGACAATCCCCCTCCTGAAGGGCACGTTTCGGGTATTTATTTACACCAAGCATATACTCAGCCACTCTCGACATGCTAAGCCTCGACTTGACCTTGATAACAATGCAGCTATGTACATACGAAGAAAGCACGCAGCTGGGAACCCGCAAAATCGAATTTCTAAGCCGGCCAATAAAAAATAACACCCTACGTGACAGTTCCTACGCCACTCCTCGATAGAAGACTTCTGGCGAGTTGCCCTGAATAAAATGTGCAGCCTAAGTTAGAGCAATTAACAAACTGCGAGCGTTTCACGCTGACATGACAGTAAAGAAGATTTGTATCCGAGTGGGTAATACATGGCGAGCCCATTCGTCTCGACCAACTTTTTCTATGAGCGGGAGTCAATGCATTGGATTTGGATGCACGACTTCCATCACGGACGCGTAGCGACTTCCAGTGAATTCATTAAACGATAGGGAGATACGAAGAGGCAGTGTAATCGTACAACGAGTGTAGCAGTGCCAGCAGCATGGAGAGGGATGAAGATGGCAGAAGTAATCATGAAAGATCAAGCTTCAGTCGAGAGAGCTAACGATATTTTATCGAAACTGCGGAGGCATTTCCGCGCGACCACCGTCCAATAAAAGATATAATCCAGAAATATTATGTTTCTTCTATCACAGCCGATGCTGCTTAATCAGGACGTTACGTGAAACTTAGTCCAAATGTACGTGATTGTAATCGTTTACTTCGCTATTCTAGATAGATAGCAAAACCTCTGCCGAACAAGACAGCGCAGTTGAAAAATGATGGTAGAACAGACATTGTGGGATATTTAAGATTAACTAATTTCTATTTTCTAGCCACCGTGGCCAACTTTTGTCTTGCAACCTATTTTTCATAATTTCATAATAAACTTATCAGCAAAAAACAAATGTACAAAATGCATTCATTCCACCTCATGCTTCCATTGAGGCTATCGTCGAAGCTCAAAACACAGACCCTGTAGGGGTTTTGAACCGGCAAACGTCAACCACGTCGCACTCACAGACAAGACATGCTTTGGAAGGGGAAAACGATCTCAGTAAGAGCACAAATAGTTCACCAGAAATAGACGAGAAAAGCTGCAACAGTGGAGGAAATGTCATTAGCCGATCGATACTGCGTTAGTTGTCAGTTTTACAGACCGTTTGGCTCGGCGAGATGAGTAAAAATCGCGCAGCTGTTTGTCGGGCAATATTATAAACACCGCTATTTTCGGCCACTGCTGAGATTACGGAGAAGCAAGCGTATGCTGATCAGAATAATTTATAAACCTATAAAGGCAGAAGCAGCTGATTAGCTTGTGATAATTGTGCGACCAAGACTCTGTTTATATAAAGGCTCATTGATAATTCTTAGGATACAGTGGATAACAACGGAAGAATATCCAGCCAATCCGCTAAGCTTCGTTGTCATACAGTTGGAATCCCGGACCCCAATAGTACTAGCGATGTTAGACAAAATACACCATTTCATTGTTTAGCGAGGCGTCTCGAGAGAGCTCCTGGGTACTGTACACCACCTTCGCTGCCTTTTTCGTTCTATTCGAACCAAGATGAGGCGTTGTAGTACTCATAGTACTGAATATTTTCCGCATCTGAGTATAGACAAAGTACATGTTGCAATACGGTGGCTAACATGCAGCGGTAAATTAAAAAATACATAGGGATAATCCCTAGCAGAATTCCTATACTACTACTTTTCCGTAAATTTGGTTAAGGCGTACTCAAGGGATTGACGCCAAGCCTGTCTTATCTTGCTGATAGAGAAAAAGAACCAAAAAACCAAATTGCCATGGGTACTCATGGAAGGATTTATAAGATAGCCTTAATATGATATGTTAATGCTGTGCCAGAGATGATTGAAGGGCATACGGAAATATTGACAAAAGAGAAGAGAATCAAGGGATGAATCTATGTGAGTTATCAGCTTGATCTGATGTTTTCGTTGTAAAGCTGGAAAATTGTCATGTTAGCTTTGCTCACAAAGTCCTTACATAGTCGCTAAAAATAAAACCCTCCTTTCGAGCCATTGTGTACGTTCTTATATATGGGGCAGGGATGATGCCGGCACGATCTTTGAGTAGCAATGTTTACGCGCACACGAATACAAGCATCTTATCAGGTTCGTAGGTTTATCCATTGTTTGGAGCTTCTTGCTTGCCTCGGAGGGGAGACAATATTACCCGATACTTAAAGAAGGAATTCTAGTCTCTAAAAGTCTTTCCATTTATTCTCTTGTGCCGAACGATACTAAAGATTTCCTGTTGTCTACACTGCGCAACACCTACTATGTTACGTCAAATATCGAAATTTGACGTAACATGGCAACATCCTTGGGAAACTATCACTTAAAATATCCTTCATACCGCTTGGCGATGGTGCACCCGTAAGGGCTTCTTAAATAAACGAATAGTGCCAGCAGCAGCGGTCAAACCGACACGACTTGTGTTTGCATTAGGTTTTTTGCCTAACTGCCACCCGAGGCCACGGTTGCATAGGCTGTTGTGCCGCCTACGCAATCGAATTACTGATGAACGCAAACGAACAACATTATTCGCAGTGGTTTTTCAACTGTAGAAGCCCTGCCGCTCAATAGATACACATTTCAGCGGCAATTTATGGACCGTTGGTGTCAAGCAATTTGTAGATGTGTGCGAGTGGCGAACCGTCAGATTAAGTAAAAACTTTTGAGAACTAGGACGATACAGGGAAAAAGAATGAACTGATAACAACAGTTAAGTTAAACTTAACTCCTCCAGCACACGTAGACCAGTGAACGATTTTGCGAAGAGTTCATTCTGACATCTCATCTTCATGCTTCTAGACACCTTTACGGTGAATGCATGCTTAACACTGTGGAAGATGCGTGGTAAATACACATATATTATTGAAATTCTTAGTAGAAAGAAACGTTTTTCACCGAGATGGAAAGCCAGCTTGAACTATGGGCAAACGAGCTATGTCAGGAATCTGCTATAATATCAGCGGAATTCTTTCGGGGAATTTCATCCTCTGGCTAATTTTGAGGGAGGCTTGGGACAGAGTTGAAGCGATTGTCAACCCTTACTCAGATGCAGAACATGTTACTGGCACAGCAAGCTTAGTAAACCCGAGAAACACGCACACTCCTGTGTTCTCGCCCATGGTTTAAATGAAGCGAGCTCAAATGTTAACTAAAATATGCCTGTTAGATTTTCAAAGAAGGCAGCACCAAAAAGAACGGACATATTTTGATACAGCCTGTCGATTAGTAATTGTAAAGAATGTTTAAAGAATGACAAAAAAAGATACGAGGAAACATGACAAGTCCGCATCATAATCGTTTGATATAATCGTTTGATACTCGTGATGGTTTCATCAATCTCTGAGCAGTAGTTCTGCAGGACTGTGCAACTGCCAGAAGTTGTCTTTGTAATTAATCAAAGCTGACGCAGAGCCGACATATTTTGACGGCGCAGCGACTATACGAACAGAGATATACATACAATGCCAGTTTTACTCAGCTTACTTTCGCAATATATTCGAGCGCTACCAACGGCGCTGATAACTCTTCAGCTTCTTCTCGCTTTTGTTATGCGTTTAAGGTAGTCGCATTAACGGGGCTTGGGAGAGAATCTTTCCGAGTGCGAAACAAAATGTAAGAGCTTACGGCTAGCCATCTACCCAGTTACGGGAGATCCAGTCGCTACGAATTCCCTCTCCATCAAGAAGTGCGTCAAATTCATGGTTCCACAGGGCCATCTTGAATAATCGTTGCAGCAATATTAAACTGCATTGGAACAGCATTAATAATGTTGCCTGGATGCATTTTGTCAACGATAACCAAAAGCAGGTTTTTCCTAATGACAAGGACCCGTTTAGCCATTACATTATTTAACTTCATGACACGGCTCCCTTACTTAGAGCTTGTCGGATTAGCTAAGGGAGGATTTCTCTGCCATAAATGTTCAACACTATTTGTATACTTCAAGGTGTTGGTATCGAAAAATTTTAATATTACGATTTTTTTAATGTAATGTTGCCATCGGGTTCATCAAATTGATTTGCTTTTCGTTAATTTGGTCTTTTACAAAAAAGCTGGAGGTTTCACATATACGCGTATATAAAAAAGGCTAATACTTTCCTGGTCGATAAAATAGAGAAATCTAACTCTTGACAAATTAAAAAACGTTCTAATAACTATTGCTACACGTCCGGATAGCGTTTTAAAAAATTAAGTCGGACTAGGCGCCTTTTGACTGCAAAGTATCTCCGAAAAGGTGCGATTATCGACCGAAAGCAGGTAGTGCCGGAGTGAGACGTCTTGTACGGCATCGGTTACATGTCCGTGGCTTTCAAAACAGCTCCTCCCCTATATGTCAAGCTAGCGGGTTCTCCATTATATCGATTCAACGTACACGCATTCGACCACATTGGCCCTGGCCTAAGTGTATATACGGCAACCTGGTAATCTGCTCCCTTCATCATCTAAGTAGATGCATATGCTAGCACAAAAATGCTTTGTATGCTCAGCAGGTTTTGCTTGTAGGCCATTTTATTGCTGGTCTTAGAATGATGTACGGGCAACCTTGTTCCATGAGGGACGTTGAGTGCAGAACACGCGTGAAAACGATCTAAGATGGTACGGTCGGAAAAGAAATTGGGTTTTCTAAAACAAAATATCAACTATTGACAGGCAAATCGATTTCAGCTACAATGCAGCGATGCACGGAGCATACGGAGCAGACACGTATGATCGGACATACATGATTACCTGGAACTCCTGTAAGCGAGTATTAGGCCAGGCTTAGGCACGGTCGCGGCTGACACCAGGAGTAGCTCCCACAAACAACGAACAAGGAAGGCCATTTGTGTCACACATAGTTCTCGTTCTTCCGGGAATAGCATATGAAGAAACGTGAAATGGACTCCGGGTCGAAAATTGAGCAAGAAGGCCGACTGTCGAAGCAATGTTGACGTAGGAACGTTGCCATTTCGAATGTATCCACTGTTCTTGGAGCTGGGTCCTAGGCTCTTCAAGGACGCCGTGACTTCGGGAAATGCGAAGCGGCGCTAGCACTGGGCGACCATAACTTCAAATTTAGTTTTACGAAGCAGTGGAAGAAGAGAATGAAGGCACAATGTTTAGGAGATACCTGAAACATTCTTTAAACCAGCTAGTTTGAAATTTGACATAACGATATTGGAACACGTGCAGGTTGTACTAGTTACGGACATCAGGTTATAGCTTAAGAAGCCAGATGAAGTACAAAAGTCTGCATTTGACTAGCCGTATGCCTGATACGTATGCCAGTACGTTCAACGAATTCAGTTATTTATGAAGTGAACCGTAATTGCGTACTTCCGTAGTTTTAATTCTATTTTTTAATGCTTTTAAGTATTACAACGTTTACTCGTTTTGTCCTTAGCAAGTATATTTAGTTTTTCTTTAAGAGATACGACTATTGAATCGCTTGTAGATAGATCAAAGAGTAAATGTTCATACTTTCTTGTCATCGAACAAAAAAATTAAGCTAATACCAAATGCAATGATTAATATACCAAGAAATCTTAAAAAGTTTAAAAAGCTTTGTGTATGTACCAAATCGAATTCAAATGGTTTCCAGACACACTTCTTACACCTAAAGCTTAGACATCTAAGAAAATGACAAAAATAGGAAAGATTAGATACGAACTGCGTCTATGTACTTGTCTGCAATGGAGGCCCTTCGACTGTATCGTTGCGACAATAATTCTGTCAAATCAAAATTACTTCAAGAAAACGATTATAAATGTGCATAGCTTTCTCGAGATCATTCTAATTAGATACGGATTGTTCCTTCGTACGGCTTTAATAGTGATCCTTTGGCCATACCCTTCCAGCATCAACTATATTAAATCAGAATTAGGTCGAGGAAATTTCATATATGTATATATATCATCTAAACAGCCCCAGCTGCACCCTTGATCTCTTGGCAACCGATAGACTTTGCGACGCAGTTCATCGTTCGCCATTATCTGAATATTCCACTATTGTTCTTCTAATCATACGCATAGTTACGAGGGCAGACTAAAATAAACCGATTATTTTTGGATCTATATGAACAAGGTAACTGAGATAAAAATTGACGGTGTTTGAACATTCGAATATTCGAGCGGTAAAGAGATGTGTTTTTGACGCGGCCTCGATGAATCAATTAACACCGTCTAGATCGTATGTGAATATAACAGAGTCGTCATCGCGACGCTATTCATGGACTATGCCTGCTGGACACAAATATGCCGATCTATAAATGTGCTCGAGGTGTGGTCCTAAATAGGTGCTTTCTTAAAGCAAAGATACGTTTTTTAGAAAAATTTTAGAAATTTTTAGAAAAATTGCTTACACGGGGGTCAGGGAAGTTGCACCGTCCCGTTCTATCATGGGGCACCTAAATCCTCGTTACCTGAATGGGGACATCAAACAAAACGGCGTTTGCGTTGCTCATTAAGCCGTCGGTTAGATTAACTAAGAGGAATTCGTGTGCGGTTTAGAATATTAGCAACGACGTGGCCTAACTTTTCAGCCGTCCAAAGACGTTGTAAGTGTATGAAAAGACGACTTTAGGTCAGCGCACGTAATCTATGTTTGTGGCTTTGGGTATAGAACGTTCTTGAGACTTGTCTTTCAGATCGCCGCCGAAAAGTTCGCCTGCTATGCCAGTAATGAGATCAGTGACCAAGGCTTAATTCATTCGATCAACACAGAATCCCACCAGGGCGGCCAGGTATGCACGATAGAGAGGAGCAACTCAAGCTAGAAGAATCGGATTTAAGGATCCAAAAGGCTTTGAGAGGTTATTTGAATCAAAAAGGCGTATCTGGCTCAACAGACGCCAGCTCAATAGCCAGTAGTTTCTCTTGGGTAAACGATCCTAACGCTTATCGTTAAAGACATAGGTAATGTTCAGTGAAGGGAAATTGCTTGAAACGGGCTTCTCGCCATATATATATATATATATATGTATATATATATATATATATATATATATACATA
>MNPL01001736.1:0-12507 GCA_002081605.1 Tropilaelaps mercedesae
ATATATATATATATATATATATGAGGTTGACTAACCTAATATACATTTATTTTTCGTTCCTCAAAAGTGAATCATTTATTTTCACAAGTCTTTTGGATCTCTAGGTCCCTTTTGTATTTTTAGGACTGCGGGATTTATAATCGTGATAATCTATATTAATCTATATTAATCCTTCTCAATGACGTATAGATATATTATGCTAGTATTGTATCTGGAACTGAGGTCTAAAAATGACATTAATGCATAACGTCAGACAGTACGACTGACGAACTAAATGATCAAGATCTATCGTGTTAGATAAGGATCCTTGCTCCTGTGTACTGTTGTGTATGCAGTGAGAGTTGGATGGTCGAGCAGTCGGGTTTGTTAAGCTATGTACGTATGTTGAAAATTGGGTATCAATGGACCTTATTGTCAACAAGTTTTAGTTACAGCACTTGTTGAAATGATACTCTAGTTGAGCTCGACGGACTGGTGAGGCACTGTAATTAAACTTAACAAGATAGTCTGGAGTATTCGTATGGGACCCTACTGTTTGCTACATGTTAGCTATGACGTTATCTAACACGTGTTTACTTCGCACAGATATCTCTGTTCGTACATAGCACATCAACCGCCGCACGACAAATGCTAATGGAAGCTAACATCGGACTTGTTAGCAATCGTGGTAGTAGCAAATAATATTTATAAACGGGGCATTGTGCTACGCTCATGATATTGTATCTAAGCTACACAACCACGTTGCCTTGATAGTTCGTGTTAAATCATGTAGGTTGTTAGCGATATATCATCATCGTATATCCATCATCTAGGCGATAGTTCAATGTCGAATAAGAGTCAAAAAGAAAATTTAATTTTTTTTTATTGCATTAAATAAGTGTTGTCTGCTTATCGTTACTTATTATTTTTCTGTAGACAGATTATTATATGTTCAAAGTTCATGAGTTTGTCGTTATTTTGCCTCAGATTACATGAACTATAGTAATAGAAATGTTGAAAGATCTGGCTGAAATGGAGCAAGACAGGGCTTACATATTATAAATACTGAAAACGCATATAGGTCCTGCGAATGAATAGATCGATCCTTAATTGAGGCACTTTAAAGTGGTTATTTTTAAATTTTTTGAGGAAAAGTGAGCATTGGAACTATTCCAGTCCAGATTCTGGCCCTTGGTCCTGGTGGGTTCATAATTTTTATTAAACTCATTCTTCTAAAATCTTGAAAGAACAATCTTGCAGACTAATCACATGTGCCAATAACGCCACTACTCGTCTTCGGTCATCACATATCCAACCTGATCTGAAAAAAGCAAAAAATGTAGTAGAGGTGCATTTAGTTTCTTTAGTCAATGCCAACAAAATGAGCGTGGCTCTATTCTGCCCGCTACAAAGATCGGTTAAGTAACTTGTTTTGACGCTTCATAAGATTGCAAAATGAAAAGCTTATTTTACAGCACTATCTCCAAAATGTCATGCTCTTTCTAGTTTTTTTCATGGTTAGCCTAGCATTCTTCTTCCTGGTTCTGAGCTACGCAATTTTAATCTGGGGCGGTCGCTATGGTAAGATAAGTCATCGCGCTCAGATGCTTCAAATCAACGCACTTACAGCTATACACATTAGAGCGACGTCTTTGGAAAACGTCACAAAGATTTGGTTCAGGATAGTTTTCTCGAAGGATCTGCTATCGGCGAGTAATCTATAATATATAGATTATATATTTCGGAGCCAGCGTCCAAAATATGAAAAGAACTTATCTCGCCTTAGATTGTCTCTATAATATATAGATTATATATTGTCGAGCCAGCGTCCAAAATATCGAAAGAACTTATCCCGCCTTAGACCGTCTTTCCGCTTATCACCATTTCTGCCAGGTTAACTTGCCGAGTCACAACTTCTGTAATACCGTTTGTTTCTAGAAGAATTGGTGGACGGGACCTTGCCCCTTCCATCGACATGGGCGCTATCCCTTGTGAGGTACATTTACTTAAATTAGCTAGGACTTTTCTTCGTAAATTCAATTAATCGTAGTTTGTTCCCAGAAACTTTGATAATTTTAATTGTGTGTGATAGTTGTGTATACGTAACGTCGAACAAATAATACTGTGATATAATAATTTGTTTTTATTTCTCACGAGAATTTAAACATTGTGTAACAGCAGTTTTGTTAAAAAATTACGAGTTTACCTTGTATTTTATCACCCTCATATTTTTAGGTTACTAGAGTGATCACTAAGCGTATAGTTCAAATATTGGAAAAAATAAGTTTTTCTTCGGCGAACCTATTACTCCAATTACACGCGCTCAAATCTGTCTGCATTCTATTTTCAGAATAACATAAGGTCAGCGGAGGTAATGCTAAGCATGACTGTGTGTACAATCAAATATACTTTATTTGTGAACGGAATGCTAATATTCGTTCTTGAGTGACTATAGAAAGCTTAAAAAAGGTTTTAAGTAGCCATAACAAGCGACCTTTTATACCAATGAAATATTTGAACTCTTTCGTTATTAAGTCGTTCTTAAAAATATCACAAACTTGTGTGATTTAAAAATACGTACAATTTAGTCTTCGAAGATCTGTATTTGTTTTATAAAATGATTTTCGAACTCATTGTGGATTTTAAGATTTTCTTTGCAAAATTAGATAGTTACGAAAGAACCTGTTTTATCACCCTGATAGAATTAGCCCCAACAAATATCTACTCCAATAAAGGATTGTTACTCTAAAAGCTGCTCAATTTGAAAGCTGTGATCTTCATCTCTTGCCAAAGTGGTGTGCCAGCGTTGTACCACTGTTTTAGGAAATCAAAATTAGAAGTCGATGGATGCATTGAGTTCTTCTTGTAGCTACGAACTTAGATTCTCAACTACGTCACTAATCCGCCCTAATGATCGTAGACCTTTTGTGAGTTTTTTCCGCAGATGATGATGGTTCAGTTGACAATCTTACTGACTGTTCTTTTATTTTCCGATTACAAACTGCGTATTAGACCTGATACCGACTTTGTTTTTATTTTATAAGGCTGACTTCCGCTGATATTTAACGCCCGTAGTATCGTTTCCGCATTTCTTCTTAAGATAAATCTCATAAATATAACTGTGTTACGGCGGGAATCGAACCGAAGCATTAACGTACTGCCTCCGGTCACATGAACCAAACCATCAGACTCAACCTTGCTTGACTTGCCCTTAACCGAAAATTATTGTTATAGTGATATCTTCGTTCTTACAAAATGTCAAAATGTTTGGTTTTGTTTTAGACGGCTGAAAGGTGGCTCGGCTGGGGTAGTGTCTGGCCTAAGGCCAAGATGCTGCCAAGCTGGTTGCAACTCGATGTGACGACACTATGGAGCTCCTACGTTCCACATACGTGGACGTATTGGCTCCAAGCGAACTCAATGACATTGTTGCAGATCTTCCTCGTGGTTGTCGCTCTCGTACTAATTATAGTGTACCTTCACAAGAAGTTTGGCGTAAAGGAGCTAAAGGCCGACGTCGAAAAGATAATGGGGCTTACCAAAGGACCGAGATTCAGGTAAGTTTCATGAACTGAAGCGAGAGTACTTTTGTGTACAGTAGCAACATTTTCCAATTATTTAGCTTATTTGATTCAAGCATGTTCGTCACTCTCAGTTTTTCTGATTGAAACATATATATATGTATATATATTAGTATCTACTTTACCGGTATTCCAGTTATTGACCCGATATTCTCCTCTTGAATCCCAAAAAGCAAATGTTATTTTAAATATATGATTACAATTCATTTTGGCTATATTGTAGAAGAACCGTTAAGAAAAGTTTTCACTTCCTTGTATTGTAAATTTATATTTTGGCTTGCGTAACGAAATGGGATGTACACGTTAGTATGTTTAAATTCCTACAATTTAATAAACTGAAAAAAATCCAGTGCGGGTCTGAGCTTTATTTCCCCTTTTGTAACGGATAGACTAACGAAACACCCGAGACGCAACTAATTAACTAATTAGAATGGCAATTAATGTGTTGATGATTTTGTGATCTTTCAGAAAACGCGATAAAATGTTGTTTTATACCAAGCGGATGTTACGTCATGTCAATACGCTGGCCGCTCAGTCGGTAACTACAGCAAGTTCCGGGGGAAAAGGACGCGTTAAAAAGCGACAGATGGTACTTCGTCTAGCCAAGAAGATCATGTTCCCTCGACGAGAGCTTCCGCAGCTACAAGTTAAGGAACCCTCTCAGGCGTTCCTTGAAGAGGATCTTACAGAGCATCGAGATGATGGTAAAATCCGAACGCGAACGTTATATGGTAGTCACGGAATCGTTTCAAAGTTATGGTCAGAGTATCATTATCTCACAAGAAATTTAAAATTTAATATTTTGCTTGCACTTATTTTTTAGATAATTAGTTTTAGTATAACGCACCCTACATGTTTTTGCAATCAATGTAACTTTAAGTATGGATAACGTTGCTTTAGAACTGCTAAACAAATGTGGCTTTGACAAACATGTTGAGATATTTACATATTTGTAATGATATACATAAAATACCCTAAATACATGTCAGTCAGGATTAAAACAACGTTATTGTTGGTCAAGGGATGGTGCTTACCTCAATTAGTTCCGATAGATATTAAGCCAGTATCGGCCAAATTCATTGGTAGTATAATTGTCTACTGGGAAGTGCTTTGTTTACTTTAGGGTCAGGCCTGGACATGTGTAGAATGACATATACAAAATCGTAAACCTCATGTTTGGTATTGTGACTATGTCTGTTTGATTTATCTAGCTAGTGATAAAATTGCGTATAAGCGTCTTACGCATGTGTTTTTGTTAATAGTTTACATTGTGAATTGGCAATATGGTAATTACAGCTAAACTGCCACCCGACGTACTGTATTTGATTCGCTCGATTCGCATATTTGGTTTCCTTGAGAAGCCTCTATTCGTTGATCTGTACAAACATATTGAGAGCTACAATATCATGCAGGGCGAGATGCTATTCGATATAGGCGATTCAGACGATTCGATATACACCATCTACAGTGGATGTATCAGCGTTTATATTAAGGTTAGTGCCCCTCTTGAACCACTCCATGATTAGTCATTAACAACTCCTGCTACGGCTGAAACCTTTCATTAACACCAATCTGACAACAACTTTGCGTTCAATAAAGTAAAAATCATCTAAAACGGTAAACATTGTAAGAAAAGCAATGTACATGATATAAAATATGATGAACATACTTGAGTACACTTATCGATGACTCAGGCTAACACAAATTTTATCTGATGCCTTCAAGAGAATTAGTTGTTCGAGAAATGACACGTATATCGTCGTGAGGGTCACATGGGTTACATTACTACGGGAGCATTACATGGGGACATTATTGTATTGTAAATTATAATTCATCTAATAAATGAATAAATGAATGTTCATAATTTTCGTAATTATCGGTCTTGACATTTTAATTATGAAAATGAAAACTCACCTTAAACACACTTATGTAGAGGCCAGAATTTGAAAATGATTTGTTTGCTGGCGCAACAATCCGCTTACCTACAAATAATCCGTGAATGTATTTTGCTATATATGGGTAATATTTTATGCTGGGCAGGAGGGCGACGATGATCTGATGTTCAAGGAAGCTCGTGCTGGCGACAGTATTGCCAGTTTTCTATCTGGTCTCGTCGTACTCACGAATAAAGAAAGCATATTTAAGACGGTGGCAGCTCGGGCCACTGAAGATTCGAAGGTGCTACGTCTGCGCTACAGAGAGTTCAGTGATCTTTTGAAGAAGCATCCGGATTCTATGGTACGTCTCGTCCAGGTCGTCATGATTCGTTTGCAGAGAGTAAACTTTATGGCGCTTCACGAATATCTAGGCCTTACCACGCAAATGATGAAGAACAGACCCGAACGCAGCAAGAGTTTTATCAATACAGCAAAGGGCAGTCCTGTTAAGGTGAGTTCCGGCTACAACAAGTACAATTACTAAGCTGTCTAAACCCAGTAGAGTTTAGCATATACTTAGTAGGTATTGTTTTGAAGGTAGATTTTGAACCGGGCAAGGAAAGATCAGCGTTCGTAGGAACGCCAAATATGATTTTTAAGCTCCCAAACCGGATGTCGCGCTAAGATACATGTACAGTGCACGGTATATATAACATATTCATATAATGTTTTGATGTGAATAAGATCCTGATCCCACGCAACATCAAAAATGATGTGTATGCTCGATCTCCAATTTGTAAACCCATATGTATTGGTTTGTGTGTTCACTAAGGTCTCCTGATCCGAGCCCACCAGAAAGTTATGAACAGTTTCTGTTATGATGTGTCTGCTCAGAATACTAACGGCCTGATTTTCTTACATTACGCTTTTATAAATGCACTGTAGTTATCTGCGCAGCGGAAGACTTCGACCTTGATTCCGCAGTCGATGCCGCACACGCCAGTGCATTCTCTTCAAGCGCCTGAATCATCGGCTCAAGAAATCACAACGGTAGATCTGCCGGGCAATGTGCCCGAACAAGCAGTTCAAACCGTGACCGAACCTGTTAGTATTATGCGGAAAACTAGCAATATCGTACATCGGATTGCAACCGGTGAGTCGATTTATGATTGTCGAAATCTTTTTTACAGCACATCATGGAAATACGTTCATGCTAAATTTCTTAGCTCCTAAATAGACGAGCCCGTTTGACGGCCACCTACCAGTTAGCATTAATCAATCTTTATCGATACCTGAGCTAATCTTCCATGCTATAGAAGTTTTATAGGCCTAACAACCTAATTGTTTATAAAATATCACTTATGATGAATCTTTTATGACACACAAATGCTGGTGTATGCACAACCTATAATCTGGAGTACACTTGAAGTTAGTATTTATGTTTTCAGAATGCCCAAATTTTAACGGAATTACAGAACCAATGGGGATATCAGTATTATAATTATCTTGCGCCTTGTTTACCGCAAAATGGGAAATCAGCTAACTATTTCTAGGATGATATTGACGGCTAACTGATGTTAAACATACTGTTCCAATGCACATTAAAATAGATCGCCATGGTCTAAAAGTAGACGCCAATAAACGTTCTTTCATTTATTCTCAATGGTCGATCCTAGTTGGATCCAGTACGAATGTACAATCGTAATACTTTCTCTAATTTTCTCGCTCATCATTCTTTAATTTTACAAGCAGGATAAGACATGCCGGCCTTTTATATTTTTGTGTCTGTCCCTCTGTTAAGTTCTTCGTTACTATATGTCTAGTTATAATTTGAGATAAAGACGCCTATTCTCGAAAGAAATTTTTGCCATAGGCGTTTGTAAAATGATTTGATGTGTTCTTGCTATCCATGTCGGTGTTGTAGTCACGGTTTGTGCATGCATTTGTTGTAGATGAACAATTTGCTGGTGAGTAGACACTAATCCGGTTCTGCCTCTACATTTCTGCCTTTGTATATTGTCGTCCTCTCTATCCATTCTTGTGTCGGTTCGTCTACATCGATACACCCTTGCCATCCTCTTGTGTGAGTGTGTATCTTACCATCGGGTAGGTTATGTTACACGTTTGGCGGACTCTTCGTCCGCTGGACAAACCACCGAACCTGCGAGTCAAAGTCTACCTAACGAAGCTAAAGCAAGCAATCTATCCTCCTTAAATGCGAAAGTACGTCGGGCTTCGGTTGTTGCTAATGTGACTGATAGTGGGCTTCGGACTGCAGAACCGACCGAAGAAGAATGCACAGTGCAGGCGGCTCGAGCGTTCGCACGAATTCTCAATCTACGCGGCGACGAACAGATCAAAGACAAGCTGACAATACGAGACTATAAACCGGGAGAAAACATTACGAAACAAAATGATCCTGAACATGTTAACCAGCTCTATTATATCGTTTGGGGTAAGCTTTGAAAAGTAGCTCTTCGAGATTACAGATGTCCAATGAATTTAATATCGATGGTCAAATGTCTTAACTGATTTACCGCCATTTACTGATCGTCTGTTATGCCTTATGAGCCTTATCTGATGACATTTGCCAATAAATTTGTTAAGGTTAGTTTATACGATTTTCTGCTGTGTGGCCTGAATAAAAAAAATTCACAGGGACTGTGGAGGTGCGTCAGAAAGCATCGTACAAAAGCAGCGACCCTGATGAGATGTATTTAGCACATGCTGGCGACACTGTTGGTATCTTCGAAACACTGACGTCTGAGATTCCATTCGTAACACGAGTTGCTCGGAATCGCGTCCGTGTGGCGTCCGTTCCGTCGTCAACAATCTACTCGTTGCTTGCGCATCATCCAGATGCCGTACTTCATCTCGCAGCGAATCTCATCGAAAGGCTCTCACCGTTTGTACGACAGATCGATTTCGCTATGGATTGGATCCAGGTTAGTATAGTATATATATATATGATGAAAATTCAGTGCAAAGGAATAGTAATTTCAGGATTAAATTATCAAGAATGAAATGTAGATGCTGAACCTCTCAAATTGCGTAAGCCATAATCATGTGCGTTTTAAAAATATTATCATGTAGTTTTGGCCATTTAATTAAACTTAAATTAAAAAATTAATTAATTAATTAATTAAAAAATAAAAAAGGATGATAATTGTTAGATTCATCGAAAGTTTCTTGACGCGTGAACTTTCTTCGCTCCGTAAAGCGTTATTCAGCGAGAGCTGAAGCATTACGGTTTGGTGGATGTACAACCTTAATCTACGTATACTGGATGTGTACGTATTAGTAGCCTACTCATCTTTTACGCGTACATAAGTTAATTAACTTATTTTTTATTTGACTCCATTATTTAATCATATTTATTAAATCTTGTCCATTCCAAAAGTTATAAATGCAATGCGAGACTCTCAGTGGGCTTCAATTCAAGCCATTTACCGGGGTGAAACTTACCTTAATAGCACAGCGCTTTCATGTTTTTCCTGATATGTTCGATTGGCATTGAATTTCTTCAGGTTGACGGGGGACGGACAGTGTATCGTCAAAACGATGTGTCGGATGCAATGCATATTGTTCTGAGCGGTCGGCTTCGATCTGTGGCTACAGCAGCAGATGGAAAACGCCATTTGGTGGGCGAGTATGGTCGCGGCGATCTAGTTGGCCTAGTCGAAGTGCTTACGGAAGCTCCAAGAACTTCCACAATGATGGCTGTCCGCGATAGTGAGCTAGCTAAGCTGCCAATTGGCTTGCTCAATGTCATCAAGATCAAGCATCCCGTGGTGGTAACTCGCCTCATACAACTGCTGGGTCAGCGCATACTCGGCAGTATGCGTCGGGAGACGGTGTCACCTACACAGGATGTGGTACCGATTCGAAAGTCGCAGTCTAACTTCTCAACAATCGCTTTGCTGCCAGTCACCGATGACGTGCCGCTACACGCGTTCTCTCTGGAGCTGAATTACTCCATTCAGGGTCTGTCACTGCGTTTGACGTCGGATTATGTCAAAAAGGAGCTTGGACCAAACGCTCTCGACAAAAGCAATGAGTACAGGCTGTGCTCATGGCTCGGTCAACTTGAAGATAGGCACAAGGTTCTTCTTTATCAGTGTGATAAAGACTTCACTTCTTGGACTCAACGCTGCATTCGGCAGGCCGATTGCATACTTATCGTCGCGCTAGCAGAAAACGGACCACAACTTGGCCAGCTTGAGCAGCAGGCCGAGAGTATTGCTAAGCGCACTCAAAAGGAATTTGTTCTCCTGCATCGGGAGGGTGGGCCGAACCCTTCGAACACAGTTGATTGGCTCAACATACGTTCGTGGTGTTCATCACACCACCACTTGCGATGTCCGAAGCGCGTCTTCGGTAAACGCAACAAGCTACAGGACGTATACCGAAAATTGGAAGGAGTACCATGCAATACGCATTCGGATTTTGCCCGACTGGCCAGGTTCCTAACGGGAACCTCTATAGGGTTAGTACTGGGCGGTGGCGGGGCGAGGGGTTGCTCACACGTTGGGATGATTAAAGCCATTACAGAGGCAGGAATCCCAATTGACATGGTAGGTGGAGTGTCTATCGGGGCCTTCATGAGCGCGCTATGGGCTCAAGAGATGGACATAACGCCGTTTACGCAAAAGGCCCGTGAATGGGCATATCGTACAGTATCGCCTTGGCAGCAACTATTTGACATCACCTATCCGATCACCGCATGGTTTACGGGGCATGCATTCAACAGCGGAATACACGCAACGTTTGGTGACAAGCAGATTGAAGATCTTTGGCTACCTTATTTCACCGTGACGACTGACATTAGCGACAGCTGTCCTCGGGTCCATCGGCATGGCTCATTATGGAGATATATTCGTGCTTCGATGTCGCTTGCTGGAATTTTGCCTCCTCTGTGTGATCCTATCGATGGACATCTGTTGCTAGACGGCGGTTACGTAAATAATCTGCCGGCCGATGAAATGTTTCGGCAGATGGGCGCTGAGAATATAATTGCTATCGACGTAGGAAGTCAGGACGATACAGATCTCACCAGCTACGGTGACACTCTCAGTGGCTGGTGGCTTCTTTGGAAGAGGTTAGTGAACACTTGTCTTAATTCTGAGTTCAAGTATAAAATTCCATTGAAATTAAATTAGAGACTCTTTTATTATAACTAAAGCTTTTGGTACAACTACCTTAATATCAATATTTCCGCATGGGCTAGGTAGTCTGAATAGAGGGGACTAAATAGAAAGGGTTTGAGCGTTGAAATGCTCGAATGAATCTCGATGGACTCCCTTCACTAGAAACTAGGGAGCACTACAACATAGATGATTTTATTGCTTTGAGTATACATTTAAAGAAAGAGAAATAGGAACGGCAAAGTATAGAATAGCTTCCGCCTCTGTGGTTTTGAAGTAATGCTTAAACAGTACTGAACCAAGGAGACAGACCTTCACCTGAAAAAAACCTTTATGATTGAAGTTCGCGACGGCTAATGACGCAAACTTTTTGTGTGGCATCGTTCAAGGGAAAATCGTATTAGACGTCATATATTATAATATCCGATAATATTTGCCTGTCAACGGTAGTGAAAAGTTTGCTGATATATAAAGGCACGGTAGCTGGAATCTTTTTTGTACGCTCTACTCCTAATGTTTCATCATAAAATATTTTTTTACCTAGCACGAGCATATTCGATGATAAGTGAGGTATAAAGGTCCAGTTGTCTATAATAAGGAGCTAAAGCTTGTAGCAAATATATAACTGGGGTAGCAAGAATTTCAGCATGATGTACCCAAGTTTAGATGTCAAGCAGATGCTTGACTACGCTGTGCGCGTCATAAGTGGTGGTAATATTTATCTGTTTGACTGTAGGACCATGCCGAATTTTGGGGAACCGGTAAAAATTCCCAACTCCGCTGAGATCCAGTCCCGTCTGGCTTACGTATCATGTGTGCGCCAGCTGGAGGAGGTGAAATCGAGCGACTATTGCATGTACGTTCGACCACCAATCGACCGCTACAAAACGTTACAGTTTGGTCTATTTAACGAAATCATGGAAGTTGGCTATCAACATGGAAAAACGTTGTTCGCTGGTATGAAGGCAGTGAAGGAAGATCGAAAGATGAAATTCCTGATATCAGGCGGCACCCGTCATGACCTCACACCGGAAGAAATCCCTCTCAAACCAACGACGTTTACTGATCTCGCGTCGATTGTCTGCCGAATAAAGAAACCTATCAAGGGGGTAGAAAATGTTGAGGAAGATGATATGCAGTCAGACAACTTTGTTGACGATACTGATTTTAGTCAGGAGGAAATGTGATGATGAGATCATAATTATACGACTTAATAGACAACATCAAAGAAAGCAGCAGCAGGCTACTTCTGCGATGTAAACCTGCAAGCCGAGCCAGATGACAAGGTTATTCAAGATGTTGCTCTGTCTCAGCGATGGCAAAAAGAAAACAAAGGATGGAATAGATGGTAAAGCGATGTTGCAAGAAGGGGCATAGTTGAAGTTACGGGTTAGCAGGGCATTTTGTACATTACATTATATATATAGTAGATATTTACAGGGAATTAAATACTATGCTTGATTGAAACAGCGGCTTCAAGTGTCTATTTGTGTGTACACATAGGCTACTAATAAGTAAGGTAAAGAAAATATAGTAATAAAAGAAACAGCAAATAGGACTTTTCTAGGAAGTGACACCAAAGGGAAAGTGCACATTTTTTCAGACAAAAGAAGAAAGTATCGCAAATATTGATGCGTTTAGTGTACTCTACGGCTTCGTCTCTTCCCGCACCAAAGAAGAACGACACGATTTATACATGAGCCGAATAAATTGTAGAGGGTCAAAATATGGTTCACATATAATAATAGTTCACAAACCCATATATAGAAGGCATATGTAATTATCTAATGATCAATTATGTGATGAAACAAATGTCGAGGCTTGTTCTCATCAAAGCAAAAAAAGCACACAAAAGTTGCACAAGTGGGCAAGCCGCTTAAAAAGGGCAGTTGGTTTATATATATATATATATATATATATATATAT
>MNPL01001737.1:0-14778 GCA_002081605.1 Tropilaelaps mercedesae
ATATATATATATATATATATATATATATATTTATAGAATTGAATTCAAAGCTGTGGAAGCTTTTAATTGCTGCTTCAATGTGTATAAATAACGTATAGGGGTGAATATGAAAATTTAGATCTTACGAACGACTAGGCCGCTGGCAAGCCGCGATTGTATTGTACTAATAATGATGGAGAATATGCAGTTTTTAATCACACGCTTTTATACCTATAATTATACTTACCGCATCATTTTGAATTTCATGTTGACAGGTGGGACAATATAGCATTTACTTATTATATCTTTTGTTAACAACAACTTTAACGCTGTTTGTTTGCAGCTTAGGAAATTAATCGCTCTTTAGATTGAATGTTACTATTATTATTTCTTATCTACCTTTTCAAAACAAAAATTGAGTACATTTTGTGTATAGTTGATCTGATAATTTCAAGTTTTTCAGTGGACTGATTAGACTATTTTTACTTGAACGCTGTTTGATGCAATTTCAGATAAGTCGATAGACGACCCGCTCCGAGGATCCGCTGGTGGGGCCCAAACGCCACAAGGCAATACACCCGGTCCTAAAGGCAAGAAAATGCGCAAACCTCGAACCATATACTCTAGCCTACAACTGCAGCAATTGAACAGGAGATTTCAAAGGACGCAGTATCTTGCTCTCCCCGAGAGAGCTGAACTTGCGGCGTCTTTAGGACTCACCCAAACACAAGTAAGTCCTTCAAGTTGAGGTTTATTATTTTTGCTTTTTTTGTCTCAACAGCATGATCTGTATGAATTCGATGCAACATAAAGTTACCTTTGTTAATGCCAGAAGAAAAAATACTATTGTATCTATTTTTTTTATGGACACTTCAGAAACGTATAACGTGTATATGTGATAAACATTAGAGACCTTGTATGCTGAACAGAAATGAGGATATAAAATATCATATATTTAATTTTTGACATCTATGGCGTGGAGAACTCTTTCGACATTAGAAATGGCAAAATGACGTCAGTAAAAAATTAATGCGGAAATGGATAGCACTACGGTCCGCCGCACAATGCGGTCATCAATGCAATGCGGAAGGGGCATCAAGAACATGCGCGAATGCTCGAATTCTTAACCGTCGTACAACACACTATGTGGGGAACTACGTAATACGACTTGCGTTATCAATAGTCTCCACCTATTCGCACTTTCCGTAAGGGGTAGTGTATTATTCGATGTGGGTAAAGGTCAAATATAGGCGCCAAGCACAGGCTAAACTAAACATATATAACAAGTTGCACTGATGACCAAAAGCAACCCGGTCACTAATACTGCGAGAACAGTGACGGCTATGCGACCTTCACGCTTCGCTGACGCCTCTGGGCACCAATTAGTGTAGTACCTACAAACAAACAGAGAGCTGTTACTACTGCAATTCGGATTGAGTCGCTTTGTTGTTGGTCCACTTGCTAATCTGGTTTGTTATGGGGTTTCTATGTTTCTATGCTTACGATGTTGACTAAACGGTAGATATCGTCTTTAACAGGTAGTGTAACAATTGAATAAATATAGACCACATTATCTTTGATAGTATCCGTATATAGCTTTGATAATGACGACCTTTTCCCTTTCGCTATAAATGTACCATATCATTATGCATTAATGTCATCACATGAATGGGCAAATATTTGTGAGAGTTTTCACAATATATGTGTATTTGCCCCTATGTGCTATTGCCCCAATTATTGCTTCTGTGATCAAATGCAACAGATCGACTAGTTCTAGAACAACGTAGTATATCTACAACTCATAAACGATTCGGCAGCATGTTTCAGACCATAGAATGTTTCTTGTTCTTGAAGCTGTTCTTAAATGGCCTGGAATAAATAAGTCATAGGCAAGCATAAAAACAGACTCAGCAACGATCACTGAAGCTCAATCATCGGCAAGAAATGCTAGGAATCATAGTAGCATTTTAGCACACCGTGAAAACCGCGGAATTGATGGCGTCAACGAGAAGAAGGGTAATACCCTATTGCAACGTCTCTCTTTGCGTGAAATGCATTTTGAGAATCTGGGACTTAGAAACTCGAAGCTTTTTCTAAGCTATCGCTCAGCTATTTCAAGCTATACTAGATCAAATTTATTTTTTAAACCTATTAACCTTATAGTCTACATAGTGGGTTGGCAATTGTACAAGATCGCTAAAGCAATCAAGAAGGCACGTCGTTTATATCCACTTCGTCGACTGTTGCTTGCTCTGCTACGCGTTTGGTAGTCAGTTAGACAAGGCATTTTCGTTACCTGTGCGTTTCTTCAATTAACCATTTCACCGCCTTCGGAAACATTTAGAGCAGCATACGATGGACGTATACGGCATACAGATTGTCGCTGGTAATACAGTGATTCAGTGTGCTTCAATAGAGAGGCCATGGTCGTTTGCGTAGTTGGATAGCTAAATTACGTCGTTCGCTGTGTGTCTGCATGTGTCTTATATACGAATATAGGAAATATATTCTCATATATTTCCTATATTCGTAATTACGGTAAATGACAATGTTGTGTTTGTTTCCTCTATCATTTGCCAGACGTTGTCTATTTGGAAGGGAAGCTTTTTTTAAGTAATATACCGCGACAACAGCAAGGCGACCGCTCTTAGAGCAATAATAGCGAAGTCGTGGATGACCTATGAAAGACTAACAATTTCATTACGTGATCATCAGCATTATCAAGATTATATCAATACAACTTGCCTCCAAAAAACCGAATGCCTTCAATCTGGACTCAAATGATCTACAAAATGAATCCTTTGTAGTCTATAGCGGTGTTATTTGCGGCTAGATTAGATTACCTTAGATGAAACGCTTGATGTGGAAAAATATAAAATACTAACAAAAGGCTGTGAGGAGATTTACCGCCTTTTTCTGCTTCTCAAAACATTAATATAATGTTTTGATAATATAATATAACGTTATTTTGGAGTACGTGGCAAGTATATTACTAACCTCACACATAAAGGTAAAGATGATACGCATATGCACAATGTCGAGTTATTGACGTTCTTTTCGACGTCCTGAGAAGTCGGCCTTCAATACACATCGTGATAGTGTTTCATAGATGGACCGTGATTAAAGTGATCATGGTGTTCACCATGTTAAATATCTTTCGTGTTAATTTAACTGTTGATGACATCACTCTGGCCATCCGGACTAAGGTCTATAGGAAGATGAACAAAATTTTTTACTTAGATTGATAGTGTTGCATGAGATTGCCGCGGATAAAAAAATGGTTGTGCGCTGTGCGCGAATAATGACGAGCCTTAAACATTCACTGAAATGTGAAAAACAGCTTGCGGCTGCACTGTAACATTACAAAATCGCGGTTAAACGGTAGCGCGTCAATGAAAACTGAATGTGTACTTCCTCGCACATCCATATTCTATATGAGATTTCGTAAGTAGTGTTGTAAATAAGCCTTGCCTTATGATGTACAATTTAACACGAGCTTCCAAAAATGAAAAAGCCAAATAAATTTTAAGAACTGGAGAGTTTCTAAAAGTTGAAACCCGCTTTGGACCAATTATTATTTTGACCAAAATGTTTCCGTTTGTGCAATCAAACTTGAATTCTTATCGAGAATGAAATAGCTTAAACTTAAATAGATTTCACATCAGCTTGTCTCACGACAAAAAGACTTTATTGAGTGATATTTATATATATTCTTATTTCCTATAATTTTTGATTGATGATATGCAAGTAGTAAACAGGACGTTTTGTCTATACGTGGTGCTAGACCAATCAAGCTATGTGGTGTTATTTATACGGAGATTGACTTTAAGTCTTGTGGAGAATCACTACGAAAAAAGGTAAAATCAGGTACTGTAAGTGTAGAAACAAATACCCTTATGCACAAAAGGAATATAAGTTTGATAGAATCGACATCCAGTTTACCTGCCATGTATTTTTTATTTAAGGATATGACCGATGGAGAATCAGCACAACAATCTGAATGGTAAACACTGAAAGTTAAGTTTCACTGATATTACTAATCAGCACAGAAATTTTCAGTATTTAATGGCTATAAGTGAACGAATAGTTTTCCATTGCGCGAACCAATAAAACTAAACTGGGATGTTATTATTCTCTCGAAATATCCAGTTCGATAATTTGAAACACCACTCCTCAGCTTTTCCACAACTATATAAAAAGAGTCATTCTTATTCTGTCGCCCACTGTTAGTTTCTCTTAAGCTATGCTCCCTAAAGTAAGCGTATATACTGTTAGTGGAACGTATAAAAGTGAAAAAAACGGACAACCTAACGGTACATGATCTAGGAAGTGAATCTATATTAAATAATGTATCAAATCAAATGTTAGTCGAACTGATTTCAACCAGGTTAACCGTGAGGAGTATGCTCCTAGATATTCTCGTCTACCTCATACAAACATGTCCCCTCAGCTTTCACATTATTTGTTTGAAATTTTACCATTCAGTATTACATTTCTCGCATTACTTCAAAATTTTTTAAGCTACATAGAGTGTCCGTTCCCTCAGGGAAATAGGATAGGGTTTTACAGCTGGTTGCGTACTCCCTTCAGCCACTGCTGTGATAGGATAATAAATTCATTGAATAAAAATATAAATATATAGTCTAGCCTGTGTATTCACTTTAGGTTAGTGACCGATAGGGCAAGAAACGCTGATAGCTTACAGCACTATCAACGTAACTTCATGTAACTTAACGCCAGGTGCGTTTGGGTTTAATGAATTACGAAACGATCGAGATACCTCTGGAATAAGTGCCCTGTATATTTATCATCTGGATCATAAGCGTAATGCCATATAAGTGGATGAAACTGCATAAAGCAAATTTGTTGCGAACTTCCATACTTGTCAGTGACAGTACACCAGGGCTTACGGGAAACCCTAGCTTATACGCATCTTCACTGGTTAACAAGCCATCTGTCTACTCCGTCTGCGTCGCTTCTCAAGCTCGAGTCATATCCAGGAAAACAAAGTATCAGGTTGCTCTGTCGGCCATGATTCATATATGTCTGCTGTCCCCCGTCTCGTGCAGTGCGAGTATACTTGCCCCTTTCCTGTCTTTTTCCGTACTAGCTTTTCTAGGATCACGATGTTTCTTTCTCTTCCGTTTCCCCTATGTCTCTTCCTTTTCTTGTCACTCTACTTCCGGTCTTGAAGTTGTGTAGGCGTTTTTACCAGCTTCGATTGCTGACTGCCCTCCCATCCACGGCCCTCTCACTCCCTCACTTTCGCTTCTAACTGTCCTCCTGCGTGAAGAGATATCAGGACTCCAATCGCCTTTCAACCCACTATTCTATTGTCTCTTTGCAATGTGTGCCTCTTATTTTGGTCCGTCCGTTCTCTACCCTATGCAGCTCACTGTTCCCGTGCTTTGAGTGATCTGCTACCTGAGAGTGACAAACGAGCTCCAGATACTCGCCTTGACTCAACCCAGTGCGCGCGCAACCTTACAGCCACAATGTCCTGGCATCCTTCCCGCATGACACGGTGGAAGGGTCGGGAGTACGCATATAAAGTAGGTAGGGGACACACAAGCAGTGCTGTCCTACAGTGGGCGGAAATGTGGATGATGATGCTAAATGATAAATTCAAGTACCCGTACTAGTGTAGTATTCATTTCCCAATGCAGAATCATATTAAAAAAATAGGTAAAAAAGGCCAGCACAAACGTAGTGGAGACATGCCTTAACGAACGATATTATGTTGTGTATGCCCTTTACGGAAAAGTATCTGAAAGTACTATTAAAATAAACATGTAGCATGGTGCAATAGCGTTCCACTAAGGTAACACGAACCTGATAGCGAAATGGGTGTTCTATTACTAACGGCTGAAGCAACTGTCTACGAATTCAGCATAACGACGAAACCTACCGGACTTTAGAAACAAAACCGAATTGTTGTGGAGGAACTTTCCCGCTTGGCACTGTGCTTCCACTAAGTGCTGGATATGTCATCTAGTGCTGTTTCGGTGTTCCTCCTGTTCCGTTGGTGATATGTTTTGCTCCTGCAGATCTAATTCAACCAAATATGGGTTCACCCTGTATTTGACGTCTGTCATCCTTGATTTTTCGTCCTTCCATAAATTCTGATTACCTAAATAAATTAACGCAGATACACGAAGGTACTCCATCTTATTTCCAGTAGAGAAAAATAATGGTTACCATAAATCGCCACAGTTTCTGCTGGCGGCTGATACACCTACGAAGCTATTCCAAACAGGTCATCGTATTAAATTCGCTTTGGTTTGACAAAAGTTCTGTTGCCAGCTCTATGGCTGGTCGTATGCTGCCATAATGGAAAAGATGTCGTACCGCCAAATTTACTAGGGTTAGCATTTGACGAAGAGAGCGATGAAGATCAGAAGCCCCAATGGCTTCTGCATTTATTATTAATTAGAGCTCTCTGTGTATAAGTGTACAGAGTACTTACGTGGATACGTATATAGATAAAAGAGAAACTATGTGAAATGAGTCGGAGCTACTAACTGCTAACAATTAGCACCAAGGCTGCTCGATAATATCCATATGACCATCAGCGCCCTACGGGGTTTTATTAGTAATACCTAGTAAGTTCATAAAAGTCCTTTTTAGACCCATGCGGTTGAACCACTAAATCCTTAATCTAGCATTAAGTAATCTTTGTTTGGTGGAAGTGGGAGAGACGTGGGAGGCTTACCCTCAAGCTATGGTATAAGAAAATTTCTGATAGTTATGTAACTGCGGACCATTGAGTTTATTTTCTCCAGGTCCAAATTTTGGTTCTCTGCCTATTAGATTGTGATAGAAACGCCTGCAAGATCATATTCAAGCAAGCTAAACAATCGGGTTATGGCTAGTACATAATTTTGCCCACAAAAATAGCAAAAAAGCGACAGAAATCCTACAGTGTTTTAAAATGTTGCCTAGGATTAGAATGTTCTTTATTTTTTTATATAGCAGACAGGTGCCGTGCTTTAAGCCTCGAACAAAGCAAACAATGAAGTAGGCACGACATGAATCTTGAGGCTAAATAACAAAAAAAATATCAAGAAGAAGAAGACGGGATGCAGCGAAGGCGAATTTACGGGTGGTTGCTCACGAATCGAGGGTTTGCCACCTTCATCTAAGCTAAGCGGTTTTCTATGGGATATTGCTATTGTTCACCAATATACTGAACTCGTAACTTTAACGACCCTTTAGCAAGTACCATTTGTGTTGTTTATCATGATGGTCACTCTACCAATTCTGATTTGGGCGCCAGATATACCAAGACCGCGCGTTCAGTTTCTGCTTAGATGTTTTCGCGGCTTTATTGGTGCTTCAAAAGATGAGGTTTGTGGGCGTACAAGCAACTTAGCTAAATGTCTACGAATAATGGCTGGACTAGTCTGTATTTAAAAGTGCGTTAATAGAAATTGCGGATGAGCCTTGTGCTTCCACATGACTTCTTCAACCTTGAAGTTTTGTGTGCTTATTTATTTAAAACAAAGTCAAGCTCATATTCTAATTCCCTATAGTCGACTTGCTTGTGCAATCAACGATTTAAAATTTTGATTTTATTACTTTTAGAATATATCATCAGTGCTTAAGAGACTGTATTGATGTGATATGCTTAATAAATAGTGTCCACGCTGTCGCTCTTTTTTTTCAATCTATTTTTAAGTCCTTTATTCTGTGTATGATTTTCTTGACATTCTTAAACGAGTTTTTTTCTCAACAGCGCATCATTGTTTTACGTTTTTGTAGTGCACAAATGTGTGGTCGTGCTATATCAAAAAACGTTAGTTAGTTTTAATACCAGCTTTTAAACAGCGTTTAACAAGGGACTTGTCATTTTACTATTACCGCTCAATGGAAAATTTGCCAACAGTATATATTTCAGTGAAGATATGAATTAAATTATTTATTTAACTATGGCTCTCTGTGTATCTACGCTTCATATCCTCGTTTCTTTCGATCTTCTATGATAATTTTGCCGTTTTAATTTATTTTATGTGCGCTTTGTTCATTTTTACAGCTGGAAACTGGGATGATTATTAGTAAATTTATCTCAGAGACGTATATGATGTTTCTGCTGAAAATTGCAGTTAACGCGTCGAAAAGATTATGGGAAACGTCTTTTTAGTCAAATTTTACTGCATTATCGTTTGCTTCTTAGGCAATAGGCAAAACACAAGTCCCTAAAATGTAACGGGATACATGTGCTCGGTTTTAATTCCAACGAGAAATACGATTTTTTGTTACAGCTGCATCGCATTGGCTATACAGCACGTTAAGTTCATTGTTGCCGTTCTTGGCAGCTTGCATGCATAATTCATATGCATTAAGTTCAGAATCAAAAGGAACTTTTCTTAATGAGGCGCAGGGTTTTGGTGGCGATCTATTTGACTCATTTAAAAATCGAGAAATTGTTCACAGCGTTTAAATAATTTTTTTAGTATTTGGATATTCGTATCAATAATTCTCTTCTTCCCATAGGAAAACGATAGCATTTTCAACATACAATACAGTTTGTGCTACTATGAATTTTAACGTCTATTAGTTTATGACATCAGCGGCAACTGTCCCTGGCAAGAAATGAGATCGATCTTACGAATAAAAAGAGTGACCTCATAATCCGTTTAGTACGAAAAGTTTTAGACGATAATTTTCATGAATTTTGATGCTGCATCTAGCACCGAGGTAGTTTTCTAGATGTAGTTAATTTCAAAACACTAATACCAACTTTTTTCCTATAAAAGTTAAGCCTGAAGCTTCGTTTACGTAATAGGTCTCCCAACTGTAATAAAAAACTGCTCTTAATGTTATAGGATTTCTGCTTCATAGTAGGTTATGTTTTGCTAGGAAACTTTCAAAGACTAAGGTATATACTTGTATACTACAGTCCGTAATTTTCTGTAATTTATTGCTTTTTTTGTTCGACTAAGCACTTTAGAACCATGTATGATAGAACTGTAAAAGTGTTTGGGTCAAAATAAGTTTTTCAGGGCAATGGACACATTTGGAGACATAGATGTTACCTTACCTTATGGCTCAGGATAAAAAACCATCAATTTTCGATTCGACTAAAACGTAAAGTGCTTTGCAATCTTTCTGAAACAACTACATTCACTTGATTCATTCCATCTCATGAACTGATCTCTTCTTGGTATAGTCGGCCACGCTTTAATTAATCTGTATGTGCATCATCTGTTGTTGGCGAAATATTTAAACATGCAGTTATATTTGTCTAGTTAAAAAACATAAATCATTGTACCAGGTTTATCTATTACCATTACGTGCTCTAATCGGATAATCCATTTTAGATAAAACTACAACAAATAGTGAAATAACATAGAATCTATTAATTCAAGAAAGGTATTAGACTGTCGAGTGAGCTGGATGGTATATGTAATAACATTCCGTAGATGAGATATCCGTCAAATCAGGTTCTAAAATCTCATTGCAAAAAGAACAACATTTTTCTATCGAGACTATCGAATGTCATAAAAACAAAATTTTAGTACTAGTACACAGTATTATTTGAAGAATACAAAGTGATGAAAAGCATGAAATATACAAATCAATAAAGTTTTAGAGAAAATGTTAACGTGAATGTGTGTGTGAGTTCTCGTGAATGTCCGAAGTCTATCTTTTACAGGGAAAGATTAAATTTAAGTCCAAAGCTCACTCATTAATAGCAACTATACCAAATCTGACTTCACTATTTGATGCATGCATCCAAATGCATGAAAATAGTGTCCTTATATTTCTTGCCTCCGAACGTTTTAATAAAAATGCACTCTGTGGACACCCTGTGTTTATAAACGTACGTTAGTACGTTTCATTCAAGGTAAGGTACATTCGCCGGCGACAATGCGAGCCCTGCCTGATCGGCCCGCAGCTGCCTGGAACCACTCTACCGTATCTTCGTTGGTTCTTCTACAATGCAGGGTTTCGGTTTCCGGTTTGAAACTGACCCCCGCCATTAAAAACGGCATAGACGTCTTTCACTGATGACCGCATTGTTTTAAATGTCTTTTGAACGGTGGTACCGTTGGCGATAACGTCTTTGTACTGTTGTTGTTGTGGTACATGATGTTAGAGGACGCTGATCATTGTAGGTTTTATGCTGATAAGCTATAACCTTGAGAGCGAATACCCAAGGAGCGACTCATAGCAGGCTCAAAAAATATAATAAACACTGCTCTAGCTTGTTACGTGCGAGGGAACATCGACATGCACAGGTGGTGGTTGCCCCCTCTCTCTTTCTCTCTCTTTCTCGCAGTTGAATTAACTTTTTTGTTGTGGTTTTATTTCAAATGGCACGCATAGCCCTGTCACACCACCGCACTTTTTTCACAAATTGGCTGTCTTTAAGTTATACGTTTCCACATAGCGGAAGATATTATGCCATACTTAGTGACGTTCGCAGCGAATCGCCCCTGGTTATCAATACTCACCCTGCATCGCTCAGGTGATGCTATCTTGGTTAACACAGGACTTTTCTATAAAAGCTTTCTATTGCCGACGAAGAGGTTGTCGCAACACAAGCCACAAGACCAAGCGGATTCTCATTATGGCTACCGACAAGATTAAAGGGAACAAGGTTGCTGACGTGAATCTATACCTTTTAATGATCTAGTCGACAGATCAGAGAGAGGCATAGTAAGCGCAGATGGCGAAATGGGTGAGGAGGATCTGAGAAGATTATGCCTAAAGTCGTAGCGCCGGGAAGGCGCAAGAGGAAGCCGTACACACAAGTACTAGTCACTAGAATGTGGCTCTTCCCATCTGCAACTATACAAGAGCTTTCTATATTATTTGCTCGCCTTCCAGGATAACTTCCGCGAAATAAAAATTCAAAATTCACGTGAAGTGAATTAAGTGGAAAAAGAGAAGACATGTAGACTTAATGTAGCACACGCTAAAACAGGTGTTTATCGGTCAACACAAGTTTGAAGCAGACCGATGGCAATTCTCCGCTATTAGTTAAGCAATACTCAGGCGGTGCACTGGAACCATTAATAATCCCTGCGACGCTGCTTTTACGTTGCTCAGGTCTAATTTATTATTGTCCACAGCCTAACCAAATGATGTTAAAAGTAACAATACTCTCAAATTCTGGTGTTGTGTGTGAACGCTGCTTGTATAGCTCGCAGTTACGAAGTGTAAGCCGTGAAACAAGTGAAAGAAAGTTAAGTATGGCAGACGTAGAGAAATCTTCAATTCTACACAATACGTTTTTATATATTCTAGCTTGTTGTGCTCGTTTCAATTGCTATTCGTTCGCTTGTACACTAAAGCAAACAGCAAAATGGAGTGAACTTATACGAATCGAAGCGCATCAGATTGGTGCTTGACACTCGGCTACAGAATTCTCTATGTGGGCGCTGAAACGTCAACGCTACGTTGACAAGCGTCTCTGACGTACCGTAACGTTGACTGATGGACGGATGGACGAACAGAGCAGTAGATGAATCTCAACGCGTCTGAGATCCAGACATTTAGATCTGATGTGTCCGTCTATGTAGACACGTCCATTTTGGTGAGTCTACCACATGAGCGAACGGGGCACCAAGTGATCAGCGGATCTACTAAATATGATGTGCTAGCTATGGCAGTTCTCACGCTTATGAACTTTGTTAATTCTGCTTGGTTAACACAGGCATTTGCCTGTTGTATGTCTACAGTTGCCAGACATTTGACTGAATTTAATTGTAATGTATAAGGATAATTGTTGTGTGCTTTTTCGTAATATAGCGAAAACCACCGCTCAGGTAGCCCCTTCGCCGAATGCAACCAGTACTCACACATACACACACAAGCACAGAAAGTTGTGCTTGGCAGAGGAACGCTTTTGATTGGCCCTCCCTTGAATCGCTTGGTCAGACAGCACAGATCTTTGGTTTACTAGGACCAGCATTGCTGCTGTGGCTTCAGCCTTGAATCTCGTTTTCGTAAGTCCATCGGCGGCAGGCGCTCGTGCGTTCGCGTCTGTTACTACTCTTCTTACTACGTCACCTTAGCAGAGTCTTCTCTAAACTTATTCAAATTGCATGGCGTGTTTGGCCGATATAAATTTTCTCTTCTCACTTTTCCCCAAAGTATGCACGCTGACTGACGCATACGCTACTGAGCGACCAAAACTGAAGAACGAAGGTATGTGGAATATGTGGAACATGCTTTGAACATCGAAAGATGGTAAACCATGGATCCAACCTAATAGTCGCTTTGTTCAAACACTAAAGCGCGCCCAGGTATATACCTCACTGAATGGCATTCTCGCTCTCCAACTAGACAACCACACATGACCGGTTTTCGTAGTCAAACAAGATCAGCAACCGGCTCGCGAACTATGCAGGTTATCTTTGCACGTCGAGCGAAAAGGGAGAGATAGTAAGGCACTACAGGTTTTGCTGCTATTTTCAAACTGTTATTATCCCTTTTTACGCACATCCGGATAAGAATACAGAAATACGTTTTTTCAATTAGTTCAATGCTTAAAAACAGCTATAAAACAAAAAACTTTCCCTGAAAACAGCATAATGAGGATGTTTGGTACTGGTTCACTCTAGAGATAAAACCGTAGGGCATAAACTTGTTAGGAGAATTTGTTCATTCAAAACCACTTTATACAGCTAAAAAGTAGCGCGATACACATTGCGTCGGCATGTTATAATTTTTTTTATTATATTAGATCTTTTATTTCCTTATTATCATAATGATTGGTAATTTCGTTGACGATCGACGTTAAACAAGGACGCCCAGTAACAGCTGTTAGCACAAATATATTAATAACTCCAATGAAGTCAACTTCGTACTCCTAAGATTACAAATTGACTGTAATTTACAACTCGGCGGCCGATTGCACATAATTCTATTACCAAAAAGAGGAAAGAGGTAGTAAGAAACTATTAAAATTTATAGAGGGAGAATAACATTTTTAGCTAAATTAATGTGAAGACAATAAAAAATTTCGTGCTCAATATACTGGGCAAAGGCCATGAGTACGTACTATTGATCCCCTGTTTTATTTTTTGGACTTGTTTGAATAACGTATACCTTATTAGAAACACTGCTTCACAAGCGTGAGCTGCTAGACTACCCATTTATAGTCGGGCCACGATATTGTAGAACGCATGATACATTCATTAGGCGCGCAAGGGCTGGTGGAGATAGAAACATCCCTGTAAATCCCTGTAAATAAACGCACTTTATAATTGTTACTTTATAATTTAAGTAACGACTATTTTATAGTGGTCATTTCGGTATGATTATCTACGTTGTAAAATAAAACGTATCTTTCGTTTTGTAATATAGTGCCCAGTAAGAAAACACACACATACATATATGTATATATATGTGTGTGTTTGCTTGTAGGTATCTCAATAATCGGCAAGGGAAGTCGCTTTTGAGAAGCCTTATTAAGTTCCGCTCACGCAAAAGTAGCCTAGCGCACAATTAAGAATAGAAATAGAAAGAAATAATAGCATGAAAGAAAAAGAATAGAAACTCGATCGAAAGTTATATAATACCAAAAAATAATTTCAGTCCCGCCTAAAGAGCTGCGTGTACCTGCAGGCTAGGCGCCAGGCGTAGCATACTATACAAAATAGTTGAAGGCGCTATTTAATAATAAAAATAGAACCAACATGTCCAAATAATTTCTTCATTTCCACCTTAAGAAGTAGTTTCAACCTTCTCCGGAAAGATATATTTGATATCGCGAGCTATGTTATTTAATTGCTTATTGGGAGACTTCAAAAGTATATTTTAAAATTTGTGTCACAAGCGGAGATACTGCTAGTTTAGGAAAATAGACTTTATGTATTTCTTTCATTGAATACAATATATTATCTTTAATAAAAAGACTAAGAATCTGGCCCTACTGTTAGCCTGCGGGCCTATAAGCCGTTTTGAATTCAGTTTATTAATCAGCGGCGCTTTATACGATTTTCGACTTATTTTAAAGGTATATGATTAATAGTAGAATCTCCTTATTCCGCAGGGCCAACATGCGTTAACATACACAGAGGCTTGAACGAGCATGTTGTCGAAGAAAAATTATACATAGTGTATCTGATGTTATCAATATTTGAAGGCTGGCACTTAAAGAAGCAGCATTCGTTGGGAGCGTTGGTGTAAGAGGTAAGCTGCTTCTGACAAAAGGTTTGGGAAAGGATCCATATGTCGGACTGAAGCTGGTGGGAGTTGAAGCTAGCGGCGTAGAAAGTGTGGACTTAGTTGGCTGTTTCGAAGTACTCTGCTAGTTCGCAGGTCTCGTTACACCATCATCTCATCGTCGCAGAGCCACAAAAGACGAGGTGTAGAAGAAACAGGAGGAGGCTCCACGAGTCGATGGTGAAGACGCAGAAAACGACGGGACTTCTCGGGTTTCGTTAAATTTAAACCTAATCGATCAAAATAATTCTCCACTCCTCCGCTTTGTCTTCTCACCATATTTTCTCTAATCACTTCACTCGTGCCAACTAAAATAACGAACGAAGCCGTCGTCACCTTGGTGTTGCTTTTTCTCTCCTCCTCCCCATTTCACTAATTTTGAACCACTGATTTTGTCCGCCAAGATGACAGCATCAAAACAAAAGGCAAAGGTGTATTTTATTTGTTAACCCTGAATAGAATTAACCTAGTTCGATTTATAGCTATTGAATCTATATCATTGTAGAGCGGACGACTACAGATGAGCCCGATAATAAATAAAAAACGTAAGCAAAGGTATAATTAACAGAATACTAAAATTTTCTATAACTCATCGTATACATCTCTCATTTTGTCTCCATC
>MNPL01001740.1:0-12536 GCA_002081605.1 Tropilaelaps mercedesae
TATATATATATATATATATATATATATATACATGTCCTGTATTAAAGCTGGTAGTAATTCAGTTTGTGGTCACTAGAATAGCATTTGCTCAAATCAACATGACGTCATTGGTTGCATCTAGTCATGACCAGGCTCTCAGGGTAATTTCAATCCCTGCTTAAACAAACGCTTTTCGAACTCACTACAACCTCGTCTGGTAACTAAGGGTTCTTTGTAGTAGTTGTTTAGCTGTCAAAAACGAAATGAATAAAAGTCTGAAAAATTTTCCCTAATTATAAACAATAATTTGCATCATATTAATTCCGCACTGTCTTCACTTTTGCGTTTGTCAATAATTCTTATATTTGATACATACTTTTACATAAAAAACAAGTCTACAAAAAAGTTCCCAAAGGTAGTTACAGTATAATGCACAGTAAATTCTTAGAATATTTAATAAGATGATGCTAACGGTGTAGTCTGGTACAAAAACATAAATTAATATTTTTTGAGTTAATAATTCGATACTGTATATTATTCTTATATAAATACTACGAAATTAAATAAAATGGAGTAATTAGGAGGCATACCTTGTGTGTAAGCTGTGTGTTCTTGAATGTCAATATTACTTTATAAATTTCATGCGTTCTTTCTTAAGTGGAATATATATATATATATAGGAGAAAACAACGCAAACAAACGTGTAATCCTTTTGTATTTAGGAGATAGTTTCGTAACTGTTCTCCTGCTGGTCATGGTAATCGCTCTGGCCGAGCAGAAAACGGCTGTTCCCTATGGCACTAACAGCTCCGGCAACTGCGTCGAAAAATTTTTTCTCTACTAGTTATACGGATAGACGAAATGTATATGCGTACGCCATGTAGAACTGTTCATTTCTATACTGCATGCTCCTTTTCGCCTATGATGTTATATTCTTTAATGTGTTTTCCTCAATTTCGATAAGGAAAGAAGAAAGAAATGTTGTATACTATGTAATACGGCTAACAACTTTGTAGCCATATTTGTCTAAAATAAACCCTCTCCTCTCCTGTTTCTTCAATTTCTCTTGCACTAGAGCAAACGAGTTTATCAAAGAACAGTGGGTGTACAATTGATTTAATAGCAAATCTGTGAGACTTTTTAATTGTAAACGCTAACAAACAACGCTAAGAAAATAGTAACAAATAACCATATTTAATGCAGATTCACAACAGCCATATATAAAATTCCCTCATCTGTTATTGAGGGAATTTTATTTAGCAACTATTGATGACTAACCTGATTGTACTCGCCCTGCGTGAACTCGCTTCTTTCCCAGTAAAATTAGTGACAAAGGCACGAAAGGGATTTACTAAAGAACATTGTTGCCATAACATTAAGCCAAGAGCACCAACTCAAGTCGCTTAAATTACTCCATGTTGTTTATGTGGTTACTTACGGCTAATTTGATGACGTGAGGAATCGATAATTACGTACTTATATAAAATTGGATCAAACTGTATTCATCTCCTTGCACACAAATTACTGTAACCATTACCACAAATTATTTGTAAAACTGTCCTAGCTCATGACGTGCAGCCCGCAAAAAGTATACACTACCATAAGAAATAAAGTTCGTCAAGTTGTGCTTAAAAATTTACATATGAATGATACTAAGTACTACTACTGAAATATAGAGGTGTGGAAACGTGAAACATGGCATAACACCATATCTAGGGGGTGGGAACCTATTCCCTTTATTTGAAGTCAACGGTTGTGATTGTTTCAAATACAGAAACGCACGTTAACTTAGCTACAAGGCACAACTTTGATAGACGCTAGATGACGTAATAGTTTAATGCAATTGTAGCACCAAGGCTAATTGCATACATAGAAATGGGAACAAATGACGATATGAGAGATGAACAACAAGAAGGTCACAGCTACCTATCAAGCCATAATCGTTTTAAGTTCAGTCATTGGTGTTTAACCTGGAGTGCAGCGTTTTACAAAAAGCGTAGAAAAGAAAAATTGCCAAGAAATTCCTTTGAATGGGACTAATGGCATGTGCAAGGCAACAAGTTATTCATTCGCCAAATCTTCATCCCGCACGAATCCTCCTCGAGAGTTATAGTATGATATTCGGTAAAACAATACAAATGTAATAGCCAGCGACAGAGAAAGGGAGAGAGAGGTGATCGAATGAGTTGAGCTGGTGTCAGTAACACGAAAAGTTAGAATTAGTCAGAGCCGGCATCGAGTCTTGCGGGTTTCATCAATTCAATTTTCTAACCTTCCTTGTGTCTATTACTGAATAATCTGATTATGGTTATAGATCACACGGAGTTTAGAAACGCCATAAGGAGAAACAAATATATGCAGGCACTGAGAAAAATTACGTCGATTATTAGGTAGAAATATTGCTGAAACTGAGTGGGCGAATATGGTCATTTTGCTTTCAGGACTGACATTTGAATCAGGCAAAACGCTTGTAGCGCAGTTCGTGCAACTCTATTCCGCTGATAGCTTTTCTGGTACCCTGACAGTAAAGCACACGTATTTTATACAGTATTATGTATTTCCCACAATTGTGCAGTTAAAGGAAGAAACGCACTTTTGGATTTTCATTGGTGGATACTACTTATCATCACCAAATTAGTGAGGTAAGTACTAGGGTAACTACCGCAAAGAAATTTTCAGGCAAGTGTTTCAGGAGTATCTGAACAGTTTTCTCAGAAATGGAAGGGAAAAACACCTCCATGCAGCTATGCCAACCCGAAGACTTCGCGTGTACTATGCTTTATGATATTTAATAATTTTTTAGATCAAGACCATTAAAAAAATGACTGACTTAGGAAAATCAACTATAAGAAATCCGCAGACTTATTCAGAGATGAGGTTGAATGTACCGCCAGAAAATATGTATTAAAAGAATGCACTAACCGATTTCATTGAGCTCAAAATTATCCTGTCACAATCTTCCTAGACACCCTATTAACACATTACGGTTAATATTAAGTACAATTGTATCGTACGCATTTAGGTCTTTCATGGGCCACTAGAGTCACTCATTAATTATTATTGACAATTTTAACCAACATATTTGTACCTACATTCACCCCAACGTCGACCTTCCGACCAAGATTTAATTACAAAATATGTGACTCACTGCGCGTCGAGTTCAGCGCACTCCACTCTGACAAATACCTCCACGCGATACCTCAACACTCCCTGCCAGCCTCCAATCGGCCGCACCGAGAAGATTTTGAACTACTTTGTGTTTGTGAAGCAACTCTGTTCCTTTCTGTTACATAAAACTAGCAACACTCTTTGGAAATATCAATATTCTACTCTTACCAACTCTCCTGTTCGTCACAAGCAGGAGCAACCAAAGTGTAAAAACCAGCTGATGTTTTCAGGTGGCGACATCTGGCGACTTCAAATGAAAATTTTCCCATGTTGACAGTATTCGAATTGTTCATGGCAACGATACCCACACTTTTTCTGAAATGCCTTTTGTGTTAATTACATACTAGAAGGTTTTCATATAGAGCTACTTAATTTATTTTCACTAGATGCCGTAAAAGTGTCTCAAGTGATATATGATTCTTGAAAAATCCAGATAGCGGTTTGACAGAGTACGAACATACATTTTGGTCTTCTTGCACTACTTTTTGGCGGCTTTTTTCAAAAATAGGATCAAACATGCGGCGCTTCGAAACGTTTGAACAAAACTAGTTAGTGGTTAACATGCAGGTGCTAGGTTCTCTGGCGACGTACTCGGTCATTGGCGCTGGATTTGCTTGACGAGTATATGGTTTGCGTAGATCATTAGCGGTAGTTGTTACTCGAGTGTGACTTAAGCTATGAAAAGCTTTGCAAGAATTGGTGTTCATTATGGAAAGGCTCTTTGAACAATATTGAAAATTGAAGGAAACACTCAAACTGTTGCAGTAAGTTGTCATATTGTATATCAAGCCTGACATATTGCATTTTTCATGTTATTCAACGCTTATTACTGGTAATATTTCCGGTGTAATGGCTACTTGACAGCACCATATGTTCCATAAACGCCACGGAACAATGCATTCACACGTTATCTCAAAAGCCGAAAAATATGGTGATAACCTCATTATTACTTTAATAAAGTTTTTTTTATAAAACGTTAGATACATTTGAAAATGAAGGCGAAAAATTATACGCACTAAAAATCTCCACCGAAGGTCCCAAATATAACGAAGACGGGCGACCTCTAATGTGAAAATAATTTGCTGGTATTTGAAAGCTACCACAGCAGTAATACCATAACTTCCCTAATATTTCAAGGCAGCAGAGCCAGCACAAAACGAACAAGTGATCGAAAAAATGAGCAATATTGATAAAAATGAAGAGCTGCCGACGGAAGTGGAGCTGAGCCCGTTGGTGAGCAAGAACGATGCTCGGGACTGGAAAAGTCTAAACCTCGTGAAAAGAATATGTGGCCTTCCTTCACCTCTCGAGAGATATTTTTGTCCAAGGTAATTACAATTATTCAGTTATACCGTATTACAAAACAAAACGAAGCTCTAGGATCTCGTTGTTTGAATAATGCTCAAACTCGTCTAAAATTCCGCCATAAAGTTTAGCTACCGATATATACAGTTCACAACGATATTTCCATTATATACCTTTTATATAATTGCGTCACCCCTGGACCTTCGGATAGCCAACTACTTTAGATCTGCTCACTAATGTTTTTTGAATTGAGTTCAAAAGCACCTTTATTCAGCCAATCAGAGACAATACGTAAAAATGTACAATGCGATACTATGCAGATGCCTAAATTCATTGCTCCTTCTTGATGGTTTCTGTGTTTTATTCAATAGCGGAACTAATTCTCATAAGATAACTTATTTAACTTTGCAGGTTCTACGTGGACTTTGACAGCGATCGGATGTCTGATATGTTAGTCATGCTACATTCGAATCGAGTTGGAATAGTTTGCTTGGCACCTTCACATCCGATCGTGAGAAACTGCACTCACGTTCTTAAAGTTGATTTCCAGATCAACGAATCGCTTAATCGACTAGACAACAAGGTTTATTTGTAAAGTACAGAAAATATGAACTCATACCTGGTAGCGTTTTTAATGTTCTAAACTATAGAACACGTTTTTTAAAGCCATATGTATGAAGTATCTGAAAAATATTCTCCTTATACAATTATAGCAACGCATTGGCGAACAGAAAAAAGCTTTAAAAGGATTTTAAGACATGGTGAGCAATATCATTAGCCTTTTTTATGTACGATGTTCTCTCACCGTACGCTTAGATAATACAACACTATGGAAGGTTGCGTTATACATCTTAGGTGACGTGTGCTATTTGGTTGTGCACATAAACTTTTCGCATATTTTTAATTCGTTCTTAATTAAGAGTTTTTCCATTTAAAACATTGTATACAATAATTTTACAGGTATCTGGAAAAAGCAAGAAAGGTGCGCAGCGCGTAAAGAAAGACAGTATCCTATGCACCGTTCATACCAGACTCAAAGCATTTAAAATTCAGGCTTGTGTGCCAGGTGAGTTTCGGGTCCTGTCAAGCAACTGTTGTGTCCGCATCAAATTTATTGTACACTTTTACAATTTTTTCCAGCTAACTCTCTAGTTTTTTTTTAATGATCTTTATATCGAGTCATTACAGCTAATTGTTAAGTGCACGTATATATTTCGTGTTTTGATGAGCCAAATTCTCCGTATTAGTTTAAAATTAGTCACTTTTGTAAGTATTGTCTAGTAATATGTCCTATGTATACAACATGTTTTAGGATTGGAAATGGCTGTCCTAGGACCTCCTTGCTATTTCAGGTTCTCTTGTGGAAGTGAACTCTCGTTTAACGAACGAGCCCTCTTTACTTACAAGCGATCCATTTCAAAGTGGGTTTATTGCAATAGTCCTTCCACCTTTCCACTTGGAGGCTGAATTGCGCTCTAATGCCTACACACACCCAGACAAATACATTAATATCAGAAGGGAATTTATTAATTCAGGGTTTCGTATTTGAAATACTCAATACCATTTCATGTTACCTAATCGCATCGCAACATGTGTACATCAATAACAAAGATCATAAATATATAGTTTGAAAATAAATACACTGGAATACCTTGTGTTATAACTAAGCAATTAAACGTATGTGATATCTCTTACGTGAACAATAGGTAATTCACAGTAAGAAAAAGAAAGGAGTTACTTGGCTAGATTTTCTGTTGCATTGCGCATTTATACGAAAAAAGTACTATGGAAACATAAGCCTTTTAAAATACATTTTAAAAGAATAAGTGGTAATACGGATTTTATTGAACTTTTGCTGTGAATAATTTCAAATCGAGGTTAGCCGTGTACTGAAACCAAGTATCTGTTGGCTTCAAGATGAATTTTAGGTTTGTAGAGAAGTTACGAGTAATGTAACACACGATAATCCTAACTCGATAATACACCTATGGACTTGGAGTTTGCTTGAATAACGTTATGGCCGCAGAGATTTGATATAGTCTGTACAACTGCTAGAAGAAAATGACGGAATACAGCATTCCATTTTTTTATTGACATACCATTAAGTAGTTCGTTAAGTTTTGCTGCATCGTACATACAATAAAACGTTTTGAATCGCTTAATACAACGTTGGCAATACCCGTATATAATGCCCGGTGGTAGACAAAAAGATGGTAAGAATACAGGATGATGCAATAATTTCACTGATTTAAAACACCCATTAAATCAACTTTAAAATAACAAGCTCTTTTGAGATGTTTATTAAACAACGCTTACACAACTAAGTTTCTAAAATTTGTATTACTAAAAATTCTCTTACGAGTGTTTACATTACGAAACACAGATAAACGTTTTTGACGTGTTCAGAAGGTTGACGATGTAACCGCGATCCGAATTATTTAGTCCTCATGATAGGCTTTTGCACATCATCGAAGCTAAACGGATAAGGTCTTTGCCTAATAACCCTAGATTATTCGCAAATCATTAAAAAAAAGTTGGTAACCTTTGGTAGTAACTTCTGAAAGAATAGCTCCAAGAAGAATGTCTCATGTAGTGGATTAACGATCATATCGTAGAGATATGTGTTTAATTCGGTCAAATTCAGTGCCTGTGGAGTGATAGAAGCTTTTTGTGTTAATCTCAAGATATTTATTGTACTTAAGTTTTTTGAATAAATATTAGTTACTCGAACACTCGCCTTCTCTCATATAAATACCGCCTGTCAAGCAATAAAATCTAGGTTATATTCGACAAATACAAATTACAATCTAACACACATAATACATAATTTTATAAGCGTAAATTGCACGCACGTCCTAGAAGGCTGTTGTAACTCCTTTTCCTTATCAACTATGATTCCATTTTGAAAGAACCACTAAGATATCGTGATTGCATTATGACTAGAGTGAATTATCCAGCTGAAATTGGTACATTTAAGACATTAAAATACGTATCTTCAATATGTGGTCTTTGATGAAAGTAACTATCGTAAGTAGAGTTTAAAATATTCGGAATACCTAACACGAATGAAACTCAGTAAACTAATTGAAAACAATTTTTGTTCCACTTATCAAATTTATTGCGTCGTACAACAACCTGTCTTGCAGAACTCGACTAAGAAAAATAAAATGCAACGCACAATTTCACAAGTGGTTCACAAGTATAGCTCTCATTAGAGGAACGCATCGCAATAAAGCAAGGCAAACACCATATTTTAGTAGAAAATTTTTCTAGGCCTAAAGTTCATTCTTTCGCTGGATCTTGACTAACTCCACTTCGAAAATTAGCATAGCGTCACCTGAAAAATTCCTCCACATGAACATTACAGCGGAAATTATGAAATATTCCTGTCTACGATCAAATGGAACGTGAACACTCCTATTAAATTTCTCTAAAGGATAAACTGCTGCTAAGATGGCCACTTATCGCGTAGGCAGATCGACTTCGAATTCTGGTCGCGCTAAAGATATATTGACAGGGGAATGTGAAAGGGGAATAGAACAAGACAGGTATTTTAGTCTACTAAAACGTACAAAAGCTCGAAAGTGGTCCAAAATTTTTGGATAGTGTTTTAAAACGAGAGAAGCAAGCCCGAGAAATTCATGAGGGTCAGCTCGCTAACCGAGCTCCGGCAAAGGAGATGGGCACTGCAGTAATTCTTTCTTAAGGAGCATTCTCAGCGAATTTATTCAGTTGTGCAGTGAAAATTTCTTGCTTTTTAGATGAAGGGGGAATGGAACAGCCAAAGTGCATATACTTCATTTGAATCGAGTGCATCGAGGTTACTCTCTAAAAAAAATGGATTTGAAAGTGCGGAAGGTATAGGAACAGATCAGGAGTGAGCAACAGCTTACGTAGATGGTACTTGGAAGCTAGAAGCGACAAAGTCGTTAAATGGCAAACGATTTCATAGTAAATCTTAGGCCATCTATTGGTATTAAAATAAAATTGGTTTTCTCGATTTTGTGCTCGAGAAGAATAAGATATGGGTGAAAACAAAAGCTCTACTGATGCAGTCAAACGAAAATGCTTACCAGGGATGGTTGGTGGTGCTCCTCCGGATCCATATCCCATTTCCGGCGGAATGACCAATTTGCGTTTCTCTCCAACGCACATTCTGAAATTTAAAGGCTCTTAATGGATTAGTGAGATATAGCGTTCTTGCGCAGCTATTAAACTTTTTATCATTACCAGTTTTTACAGTTACAGTCAGTAAGCTAGGCGGAAGTTGCATAATAAATGACATACCCCAGCAAACCCTGGTCCCAGCCACGGATCACCTGGCCACTCCCTAAAGTAAAACTCAGTGGTTTGCCTCGGTCATAGGAGCTGTCGAACTTAGTGCCGTCCTCAAGCGCACCTTCAAGAAGCCACAATTAGATAAAGAAGGCCTACTCAGTGAGACTTACAAACGGCTTACTGAATTTTCTTTACAGTTAGGAAAAATGCAACTACCACGGGCATACTAAAATGTTTCGTACTAAAATATTTAACATTGATACTCAACAGTGTAAGCATATATAGGTTTATTCAAAGTAAAAAGTGCACACATATTACACAGATATATGTATGGTCTAAAATTTTTGCAGGTTAAGTATTATTTGTGAAGCCTCTTCGAAAAGGCGAATTTCGAAACTATTTTGTTGTGTGAAGCGGAAGAAATTCTTAAAAGAATTTTAGGTAAGTGTCGGTTGTGACATCTGAAAACTCAAAGGTATCTATCCAGCTTGAATAACCATTGCCAGCGAGTTTCGAATACATCACCGGGTGGCTTGCGGATTGTTAAGGAGAATTGTTTAAAAAAGTGTTTTTTGTAAACATTTTTAAATACTATCCCAAACATGCAATCTTGCTACATTAGTTACAAATGAAATTATAAAATTCATATACGAAATGCACTTGATGCTTATAAAGTTAAAAACCGCAAAGCGAAACGATAGCCGTCACAACGATGATTAATTATAATACGTATAGTTTTCATGTATCTCATTACAACTATAGGGATCAGTATTGCTGCGTGTTTATTACATTGTTTAAATATAATTACCAGTATAGTGCATGAAAAGCATATCACCAGCCTTCGATTTCTGGACACAATTATCTGGTCGTTTTTTGATGCCGATTTGTAGTTTCTTTTCATCGCCAGCGTTGACGAAAATAACAGCCAACACGGCTAAATTAGTAAAACATTATTATTTTCTTCATCCCGACTTGTTTTATACCTAGTGTCGTTTACAATATAAACTACAACATAAGCTAGGCATATGCATCACTGTTTTAAAGCAGACAGCCGGTAAATCTAAGAACGTGCCTGGATCGACTCAAAGGCCTACTCTGCTGTAAATTCAAACCGTTTGTTCTTAAGCTGACCTTTTAAATTTACAAGTCTTAACATTCAAAGGATCTTTTCAAAATTGTAGGATTTGTCATTATTATGGTTTCTACTTCTATTCAGTAGAATGACTTCAGATGCTCACTCTGTCCACTTCTCGCGTAATCGCACAGATAAAACTGGTTAGTAGATTCACTGACTGACTGTGGTGTAAAAATTAGTACTTTAAAACCTCCGGCCAAAATTACTCGTTGTCCTTGTTGTCCAATAAAGGAAATGCTAAAACTGAAAACTGGTATCGCTTATAGAAAGAGTAATATGACTTATCCAAATGCAACTCCCTTAGATCTCTTTTAACAAAGCGAACACCATTTGACTGAGCGGGCATTAATTTGTAAGTTGTCGATGCAAAGTGTACGCACCGACAAACGTCATAATTTTTAACAAATAGTCCATTTTGTAGACTTCACTGACGCGAAAAGACAATGTAAGCCGGTTGTCTGCATATGAACACATGAATCGGCCAGACGATACTTTCATGTTGAGCGGAGAAACACCAACTTTATATGACTTCCCTTCTTTAATAATATATAATCCAATTCCATACATTATGAATGGGTTGGATTGATCCAACTATGGTAAGCATAGAACTAAAACTTTAAAAAATTAGAGATACTCGTTTTTAGACCTCCTTTCTTTTTACTGTTTTAAATTTTTCCCGCGTGTAGGGCAATCTAGCTAGCGGCCGCCGCTTCGATACTAACAAATAGCCCAACTTTCAATATAACAATAATATGCAATTCCACATTACAGCTGAACGTGCGCGATAGTTTCATTGAAAACAGCGAATTCGGTTTCATAAAGCTCAATTAAACCGAAATAGATGCACAAAGGTAAAAATAAAAAAACATGAATTTCGTTGAAAAGACAATTAAATATGCACCACACGCATTTCGTCATTTACATGGTTTTATGTGCGTGTTCAAGCCGGCCGACAGAGGAGCGTACTGGCTAAGGAATAATTTGAAGGCGCATATAAGCGAAGGTATGGCGTCTACAAAAATAAGGAAATATAAACTCCTATGAGGTACAACACTTTTTTGGTCAACATACACTTATATAGATTTGTTAGTTTTGCGTTTAGTCTTGATCAAATTTTTACAATGTCTAACGCATGCAGAGATTGTTATTAATGTTAAAATGGATTGACATTTTCTTTAAAAGTTTAGTGAAGACTTAAGATGTAATCAGAGCAAGAAATAACTCTATTAAAATTAGATTAACTGAGATAGTTCATGTATTGTGCTAAAAGATTATGTTGTCATCAGTTATATATGTCAAGCGCTGAATGTTTTTGGTCCTATCGGCGAACTAAATTGGGGGCATATTGTTTTTTATTTGAACATTTTGTTACTGGATTTGTTAATGTTGACGTCTCCAGACGTCTCACTTGTCACAGGTTAAATTAAAACACTTGCCCCGAGATCTAGTATGTAAGAGGTCTGTTGTTATTGAAATTAGGCAATCCTTTTTCTATTTTAGTTTATATTTGTCCCGTGTAGAACATTTAAACAAAATTTCTTTGTTATTCATATCATAGCATTTTTCAAGCACTAGACTTTTTGGCAATTTCACATTTTGGGTTGTTTTCTTTAAGCGGTACAGAGCACATGCATTTGGATTGTTAACGAAATTAAACCTTGTAGAAATTTTATGTACTTTTGAAATAATTTGAGCTGATTAACTATTGATTCTTTTTAGACTTTGAGAGAAATATAATTTGGTAGTTATCTCTACTTAAAATATTTAGGAGTCGTCTATCAAACATCACCTAACTTGCAAGGGCGAGTTTCTGGAACGTACAGATGCATCTTTAAAGATACTTATTTATCATCTACGAAAATGTATTTGTAAAAAAACAACTTGGCTTAAACATTGTTTTAATTTTAGAATTGATTACTGGGTCTACTCATCGGATTAAAAACATCCTGTTTCCAACCATCTGTAGAATTCGGTAGTTCCTTGGGAATTTATTCAAATGAACATTTTATCCTGATTGTATGTAATAACTAAATATTAGTATAGTTATAGGTTAATATGCGTAAATTTCAAGGGTTGAATGCATTAGGCCAGCGGCCCGTAAGGACTGATGTCAGCATCCTGGGAAGTCTGCATAAGAACAACCTCGAAATAGTCGCGCATCCTTCATATTCCGACAACCCTTTGGCTGTTGGACCCAGATATCAGAAGTGCGTATTATATTTCGTTTTCAAAGAGCACTAACTATTAAAGTAATGGTATTGTGGATCAATTTAATAATTCAAATAATTAATTCAAATTTGTTTTAGGTTACCTAACTTGAAACAAATTTCATGCACTTTGGGACGTGCTTACAGGGGCGTTTGTTAGACTCCAACTCTTCTTCATATGTTATTTAATTAGCTTCATTTTTAGTCAATTCATTTTAGAATTCCAGTCAATTACAGCGTAATTCGCCATAGTAAGCAATTAGTACGCTAAAGATGCTATCAGGGTAAGGTCCGAACTAGGCTTATACAACACGTAGTCGAAACAGACAGTGATATCATCACGCCCAGTATTTTCAGTTTGTTTTGATGCAGATCATGTGCTATGTGTATATATATATATATATATATATATACATGTATATATATATATACATATATATATATATATATACATGTATATATAT
>MNPL01001742.1:0-44339 GCA_002081605.1 Tropilaelaps mercedesae
AACCTATATATATATATATATATATATATATATATATATATTAACAAATTTATAAAACTAGCCTTCCTGCAAATCATATTATCGGCGCAGTAGCATAAAAACGCAGTTCACTACGCAGTTGCGTAAAAAAGCGCAAAGAATGATCTTTAGAAATTGGCAGCAATAAAGACAAACGAAAACGCAGGACGCAAAGCTGGGGGGATGCTAGAAGGGTAATACCAAAAGCCGCAAACATTACTAAATTAAGTTTACTTGTGTGGAATAAATATGCTGGTTTAGAAATCAATAAATGAAACAGAGAAGCTTCAAAAGAGAACATATCAGTTCATCAATGAGTTTGTAATGTTCTGAAAGAATTCGTGCCCCTGACACCTCTATTATTTCAGCTCGGTTCAACGCTAAGTGGAATCAGTAGGGCCTACTAGATATTAGGTTTTAACAGCTGTTTGTTTAGGCAACACTGTAAAGGAAACTGTATTTAAAAAGGAAACACAGCCTCGTTTGACTGACATGTAGCGTACATATTAATTATGTCTTATTCATTATGTACAATTAAGCATGTCTATTTACGAACCTAGCAAATTTGTCTTCGTTACCGGTGCACTATTCATCACCTGAAACAAAAATTTAATTTTGAGACAGCAAAACATGATTTGTAAATTCTACTAAAGTCCCTGGAAGTCAAAAGAATTTGGTGACTTTGTAATTTATATTAGATGAAGCCTGAAACCAATACGGATTTATTCGACAGGATCTGAGTTCATGCATCCACAAAGGAACTCTTAAACAGAATTCAACAAGCAACCTTCCAGGCTCCAGTGAAGGATTACGTTATCTTATACACAAGCCTCAATTCTTTCGCTGGTAAAGGCACAATAAAGAAATTCACAAATTTAAAAGTTGCTCTCAAAGAACCGTGTTGGCTGGATCGCTGACATCTCTCTTGAAGGTGATGACAAAGTAATGCGTGATAGGCGCCGACTTGCAGTAGATTGTATAGAATTCTATTTTTTTTACCAGTACCAAATAGGTTGCAGAGTAACTCCATGCGGATGTTTTTATACAGATACAGTAGTGTCGTTTTATTTATAGGTTCCATCCAATAACTACTCGGTGAATTGTAACACAAATAGAGTGAACAGAACGTATATGTAAAAAAGGTTAGAAGTTCAGAAAAATGTTGTCTTTTCTGGACACGCGAATTTAAGTTAATATAGCAGCGCAGCAAACACACCAAAGTTGGAAACATTCCACCAATTGTGATAATATAAAGTTATTAATAGACGCTCAACTTTAGTTACTTATGTTAAAAATAAGCAGTGCAACTTAGATTGACTATAGCTTTCTTTCGTATCCACACTTCTGAACAGCACCACTATTGAGAAGAATTATCCGTACTTTGCCCCACAGACGAGGTGACATAATCCAAATGTTCGTTGTCCTGGGTGCTATCCCCAATGACCCGACTGTGAGCAAAAAGCGTTTCATATAAATCTTTGACGCAAATATTTATGATACCTTCGTCAACAATCGCCGTCACCTTGTAAGGGAGCAAGATATAATATAAATATATCGGTTTGACTTCTTCTAAATTACTACTTTACTCATCAATAATAACGTTCAATAACGGTTTCAAACGTTCTCAGATATAAGCAATGACGAATGAGCATTGTATCGGTTTTACTGCATTTGACCATTTTTAAAGATTTTACTTGAGAATAAATCCGATATCCGGGATACGCTTAATGTCTGACGCAGCCTCCCAAATCAAACGAATCTCAAAACAAATTTTAAGGCTGTCACAAAATTTCATTTGGATTTCTGAAGAACGCCTTAATGGTAATGCGTTTGTACAGACTTTTCACAAGAGAGGATCAAACATTCATAAGTAGTTCAGCCTTTTCGGGCGAAAATACAATCGTAATAAATAGTAGGAAAGACAAAAGACAAAAAAGACGCACCAAGGGTCGGACTTCAATGCCGCGCAATAGCCGACATCCATTACGACTACGAAACAAAATTGAACATCCTCGCATGGCGCCAAACGATTTCAGGGACCGCGCACAGCTGACTAGAACCCTCTCGGTTACAGCCAATCCTTGTTTACGTCCCCATTAGACCCCTCGCCGCATTTCTAGCCTATGTTGAGCGTGGTTTTAGGATAAATATAAATTGTAGAACAAGTTGAATTTACTTTTTGTTATCATTATTGAAACTATAAATGGATTCGTCAAACGCGTAATTGACCAGATTGTCGATTTCAGCGAGTGGCACGCTTGTTCTCTCTGTTCAATTGCATCTTCACGAAAGGGAAGGAGCTTCGGTATTAAATAGAGCCCGCCAAATACAACAAAGCGGAGCGCTGCTTAAGCTACCGTGACAACTGTGGAGAAGGGGCTGATATAAAGCGGTATATAAACAGAACTTGAAATAGTACGAGTTTAAAGAATTTCGCAGAACTACGAAATACGGTGGGGCAAATTGATAGAAAAGTAGATAGTGATGATGGAAGAATTAGTAATGATAAACGCGGTGAGCACAGAGTCCCTTGAATTTGATCGACTTGTTAACGCTCAAGTAGACAAGGCATTACCTTCTACTGAAATGAACGTTTTTGAACTCTTTCGTCGAGGTGGTATAACACAAAGACTTTTTTTTAACTAGAAAAAGACTTTTTTTTTGATATTTTGTTATTTCACAGAAATTGGATGGCTTCTCTAACTGCATGACCAACGTGCAAGAACACCACAAGGATGACGTTTCCATTTACATTCTCGAAGAATATCTCAGATATGCAGTCTAGCTTCTAATACAATATTCCTTTCTTGTGTACATGTGTACTGATTTAGATGTATGTACTCTAGACTTATCCGCAAACTTTTCCCTTGTTTTAATGTGGACAAAACGAAAATATACTCTACACTACATTTAGATCAGAAATAAGTACTTGGCACATAGGCGTACGACTTTAGCTGTGCACGCAGCGCATACAGGTACAATTAACAATATTTGGCCATGGTATGTTGCAAGGTAATTGAAGGCATGATACAGTGGACTTTGTACATAGAGTCTGATATGTATAATGCACACGAACGTTCCAGCTGCCATCTTATTATATGCCATTATTGCTATGTTTATCTGCAACTAGCTTGAAATTATTTTATACTGTGTTGTTCTGTAAAAAAATGGTTGCACGTTTAGTCGTATATTATGATCTAAAATATAGCAATATTTCAAACAAATGTAGCTGATAGCACTTGTAGGCCACTTTTTTATTATTTTCCTAACAATCATATTCCAAAAGACGCCTTTATTGCTATAATGGTAATACAATGAAGGGTAATATCTCTTGATGTGACTATGCTAATAATACTAAGAATAATAATAATAATAATGCGTGTATATTGTGCTTCCTTTTAGCTTTAGTAATGGTGTGTTGCAATTAGATCGAAAACCTACGATTTTGGCTGTGGCTTGAGATTTATTTGATTTTGCTTAAAACCATATACTGGTTATTTAGCAACATTGCGCGGTCAGTGGCGCCATCTGTGGCTGTTCCTAGAAACTGGAGAACCCCCTTTTAAAAGATGACGTCACGAGAGAAAGGGGACGGAGCGTTTGCCATGTATTTGCCTATCACGGCCACGAAATATTAAGAATATTGAGTGCCGAATACAGCACCAGTGGAAGTAAAAAGTCGCTGTCGGCAGTGAAGAACATTAGGTAAGTCTTTTTTTGAGGCGTCTTATTCGCTCAATCATCAGGTCGAGCAATATTGCGCTCCTGGCAAAAGAAAAAGATCATCAAACTTTGATGTCTTAAACTTTCTTTCTTTAAAGAAATCCTGTAACGACGAACACCACACTCATGTACGAAAACTTTACAGTTTTTGTATTGCCAATGACAGCAAGTTGACGAGGTAAAGGAAGCCTTTGACGTTTTCAACCTTGATTTGCCACGTTTGCTAAGACAGATAGTGCGATGCCGTCTTCCCGACCCCTTCATTTAGAGTGATTGATAGTAAGTGGTCGTTGAAGTAGAAGCCTCTTGTTTCGTTGCTGCCGCTGTTGACATCCTGGTCAAACAACAATTCATACATTTTTGACGTCACTATTTTTGCTTGATGTGTGTGTATGTGTCCGTATGCTAGTTGTTGCTACACCTGTTATTCGGTCAGTTCGACGGGAGACTGTGTTTCTCCAGCCGGAGATGGTAGCAAGTCTCCGTCGTGGCTGACAGAAGGATCAGCGTGAGCGCAGCAGTTGAGTTGTAGCATGGCGACCGCTTTCTCCGCATGACAGTTAACCGGAATAGAGTATTATCAACATTGCTAGTCTATCTTCTCCCCTCCCCGCTTACCTTTACTGGAAAGTGAAAAGCTGTGCAAGATTAAAGCAAGGGGATTCGCTTACGCGATGCTCGAGTCGACTGCACCGTTTGCGGCCGTGCACGAGTGAAGAAGCACACTCGTCTTAACAAACCGTGCAGTCGTTCCGAAGAGATTGTGCATTGATTGACAGTTGGCCGTAGTTGGAGTTCAAGTAGCATTCAAAAGCGCGTATAAGGTGCCACCGCTCACAGTGGACTACGCATAGATAAGGTACAAATAATTTCTGTGGTGGACGCGGCAAGCAAAAGGTTGCAGATCCCATAGAAAAAGCACAGTGATTTCACAATTATGTTCGATTATTTTTAATGAAATTGAGATTCGCTAAATGTCGCTTTTAATCATCTGCTTACGTTGTCAAAAGTTTGGTGTCAGTGATCGTATGGTTGACAGCTACATTCGGTCATTTCAACTGTATTTTTCCTAAGATGATATCGTGCTACCGAATATTTATGTCACCACGTATTTGTTTAGTAACAGTAGAATATTTTATTTAGCATAGTAGAATATTGTATCAACCATTAACTCAACACAAGAATAAAAATGATATCTCCGAACCATTCATACATTTATAGAGCTGGACAACATGGGACCGTACAAGTCTAACATTTTAACTAGTGGCCATTCTATGCTTTCATTCTCAATTACGACATTAAGAAATTAACGGATGTTGATATGAATTGAATTATACTGCGGCAGTGCAAGGAACTTGGATATCCAAGCTTTCGGACAGAAGGCCTCTTGGCTAAAAGTTCTAAGGTAAAGTATTGGCAGCATCAGCGATAAATATTGCTACCCATTTTTGTTGTTTAACTGGTATGGTAATATCTACGTGACACTCGTTTTTAACTAAAATTATTCATTTCACATATTCGATCTATATGGTGTTACTTATAAAGGCATTCTGCCATTCTACCACAATAGATATCATTATTAACAATATAAAAATAAATACATTAATTTGCACTATTATTATTGACTACAAAAAGCCAGTTGTATTGCACCGTTAAGCACAACCTGACTAATCCTTGCTACTTTATTTGGGAGCGTGGAGGCATAGCGCTGATGTGAAAATATAGGGGCTTTTAGTTAGACATTGTAGAATACATTTAAATATGGAATAGCACGGAGTACGAATTTGTAAATAAAACAAGTAGTTTTTATGAAGTTATCAATGAAGTCATAATATTTTGTAATATATTTTGAAGCCACTAGGTACTACCAATCTAAATGTCACGCAGTATCCTATCTGGCGTGCATTCGTCCAGTCTTTCAATTTACTTTGCCTATAATTGCTCCGCTGTTGAAAAGGTAGCTTAACGCAAATAGATACGGTACCGGATCTAGATTTGCTTTGATCCTCTCGAGTGGATCACACGATTGTTATAAGACGGTCAGTATGCCGTAGATATTTAGGCGCTCTTGCCGACGATTCTGCCTTTTTTATTGTCCGATGAAAACCCCTTTCCTTCTCTCTCTCTCTCTCTCTTCGATGAATTTCGCTGTATCATTGCAGCTCATCCTTTCAACGAGCTCATAGCTCGATGTGTATGTATAAGAACAAGGGCCATGGTGCTCGCTATTTTAGAAATAGAATCAGCTCCTTTTCTAAAAAAATAGAAACACGTCGTGCGTCGATGCCGGCAAACAATTAATATTGTCATTCCAGTCTATGTAGAGCAATTTCTGGGTATATAATTAGGTGCAATTCAATCGAAGCGTAATCATTGTATTATTGAACTATTCAGATATGCGCCTGTCTCTAGGTCGAGCCCTAGTTTGCTTAGGACGCTTCGTAGTGTCGGAACAGTTGCGTGTTTTGCGCCAGCAAGCCGGGCACGCTGCAAAACCATATTGCAATCGACCCGCGGACTATACAAACTTTACGTTGTACGTTGAGGTGCACGTCTATATATGTAACGGTTTGTTAGTTGTTAATTCGTTTAATCATGCTTAATCGAATGCAGCTATGCATGAAAACGTCAACCGTGAAAACATTTTGAATCTCAAAAAGCTTGTAATCCTTAAAATATTTTATACATATTAATAATGATTAGTAATCATAGCAGCTATCTTTTCTTGAGATACGACGGTTCAAAATTCGTTCGCATCACGCATCGCATCGCGCACAGGTTCTATCGGCGCCGGTGCAGATTTGTATTTATAGGGTCTATCTTACAAAGTGAGGGCACGGCCAAAAAACAGATGCTTTTGTTGCCAGGGTCGAGGGCGCAAGATTAGAAGATATTATTGCGGTATTCGCCATTGAAACGACAGTTGTAGAGTACAAAAGCTTCTACTTCAATGAAAAATCTGGACGGAAGGACTTGAACAATCGTTAACGAGCCTTTCTTCCTCCGAATCCTCGATCAACATTGTTGCGCAACGGAGTGACAGCCGAATCCTGTTATGAATTTACTGACCATGTATATGTAATGGAATTAGAGGAAGTACTGCTCTTAGCGCTGATAATAATTAATCATTGTTAGTATTAGTATTAATGCTTACAAATTAATGGATTCATATTTTGCTACTGCTAATATTATTATTATTATTATATTAATGACATTGTTTCTATGATTTTCTGATAGGCCAAAGATGCTGCGTTTCGACGGACGCGTTGCTGTGGTCACAGGAGCAGGCAACGGTCTCGGTCGTGAATACGCCCTCCTGCTTGCCTCTAGAGGTGCGCTTCACGAACAAGAAAGTTCTAATGTATATACAACCTACATTCTGCGTCTAAGCACTTCGTTTATCTACGCCAAAGTCATGTTACTTTTAATGCATGCCAACTAAGAGGATATGTATCGAGAAGCCCTCAGGGCTAGTTATTATTCAAACCGAATAAATTAAACTCAGAAAATAGTTATTTTCAAATTACTTGTTGAATTGCTGTTTCTGCTTTTAGGTTGTAAGGTTGTTGTAAATGACCTAGGGGGCGGCCGAAACGGAGAAGGTGCTTCATCGCGTGCAGCAGATGTCGTCGTCAACGAAATCCGAAGAGACGGTGGAGAGGCTGTCCCCGATTACAACAGCGTCGAACAAGGAGACAAGATTGTTGCTACCGCCATCAACAATTATGGTACACTTTAGATACAGTGAACCTCGGTGGCCTGATGATGGGAATGGCAGTAAGAATTAATAATTTGCAAAGAGACAACTAACAAAATAGTAAATTTATCATTTTATCTCTTTTGCCGTCAAATCATTGACCTAAATGCGCAGCCGTTTTGCTAGGCACACATGACATACATAATTTAGATCATCTCCTCACAGGGATGCGCTACCTGGGGCTTACAACGGGGAAAGCGTAATGGTGTCTCATATTACTAAATTTCCCCGAGGACAGATACCCAGAAAAATAGAGCGTTGTTTGATCATGGTGGTCTCCGAGTCGACCATGCTCCTTAGGGCACTCGTTTGGATTGAACTGCTAGGGGACAAGAAGTGTACCCGAACCATGCTTCGGAGTACGCAAGGGCTGTCGGCTCTGTGCGTTGTCCATGGCTATAGAGCGATTACTTTGGGGACGACACTAGCATTGACAGGCTCCATACTGTCGGACGCGGAGAGTCAGGAGGGGAGATGCCTGTGAAAAAACCTCGTGGCACGGCAAGATCGAGGCCCGGAAGGACACAAGTCGCAAATTATAAGAGAAGTTGAGGTCAATACAAAAGAGCGGTCGGAGGCTGCGGTCAAAGAGCTCATACCATCAGGACATGATAAGACGAAAAGGATCTTTCTTTTTACCCAGTTGCTCACCGGTCGTGGAAACCTTGACAAACCTTTGGATAGCGTTAGTTATTGTTGTAGAGGCACGCCTTCAATATAAGCCCCACATTACCCTGGGTAAATACCCTGCTGTGGTACCCCGCTAGGAGGCGTGTAAGCGTTTCAAAGAAAATTTTAACATAATAATTATATGTCGAGGAAAGATGATCGATATCATTTCAATATGCCTACACAGCAAAAGTTCCAAGTATTATATTCTCTTCAGCTACTCCCCTTCTGCTTCATTGGTATGCATAGGCCGCATCGATATCGTGATCAACAATGCTGGGATACTTCGGGACAAAGCCTTCGTGAATATGACAGAAGCTGAATTCGATATCATTCATCGGGTCCACCTTAAGGTTGGTTCTTACATAGATTTATTCTATTAGGTTTTGATCGAACAGCATTGGCTGAATTAGGGTAGGCAATTATTAGTAAAAACTTCTGTAAAAATATTAGCAAATAAACGTAAAAATCTTCAGGTGGCACAGCGATAGTCAATATAGAACCGTTAATACTCGGCGTGATGCAGAAATGTTTTTTACCGGTGTGCACATAGTGGTATGAATAAAATCATTAGCTTCTGTATTAATAATCCTCAGGGGTCGTTTGCGGTGACGAAGGCTGCTTGGCCTTATATGCGGAAACAGGGCTACGGTAAAGTGATTATGACCGCATCAGCTGCCGGAATTTTTGGTAACTTCGGTCAGGCAAATTACGCATCAGCAAAGCTAGCTCTGCTTGGTCTGTCCAACACACTTGCCATTGAGGGCCGTAAGTACAATATCGCCGTTAACACGATGGTGCCCACGGCCGCATCTCGCCTCACCGAGGACATCATGCCAGCCGAGATCTTCGAAAAGCTTAAGCCGCATTTCGTTAGCCCGATCACCGTTTGGCTCTGCCATGAAGAATGCACTGAAACGGGCGGGTGCTTCGAGGCTGCTGGCGGGTTTGTAGCCAAATACCAGTTCTTCCGCTCCGTTGGCAAGGCATTCATCGATGAGAGTCTGACCCTTGAAAGCCTGCGGGATAACTGGGACAGTGTTACGAATCTCCAGGGGGCTCGACCTCTTTTCAATGTCCAGGAGCAGACGATTTCGGTCGTACAAGCGCTATCTGGCGAGGCACCGCCGCCTGGTGCCCTAACGCCTGCACAAACGAGCCAAACGCCAGATGAAGACGAGTCCGTGTTCCGCTACAATATCGATTCAGCCATTTTGTACCATCTAGCCGTTGGAGTATCAACGAAACAGCCTGATCATTTACGATTCCTCTATGAGAATGCGGACGACTTCTCTGTGCTGCCTTCGTTTGGAGTAATTATCTCTATGAGCGCGGTGTTCAACTCGGCGGAACTCCACGAAGCAATCGGCCGTATCAATGGCGACCCTGCGCGGATGCTCCACGGAGAGCAGTTCCTTGAACTTCTCAAGCCGCTTCCACCTTCAGCCGCTGTTAAAACTGAGGTGAGTTACCTGGGAAATACAAATTTTTTTCTGTTACTGTCATATTTGGTAAAATGCGTATCAAAAAACGATATGAGATTGATGGATATACTTACCTATTTTCGGGTTTGTACTGTCAGCTAACATCGTGCGAGTCAACCCTGCGAAAAAAAATGGCAAGAGCTTTTTGGATAATAAATTTTGGAAATAAAATAATCAACTTAAATGAAAAATTGTTATATATGTGATCTCAACAATAATTACATTTTTTAAACATTAAAAAATTACGTGTGTTGAAAATGTTTAATCTGTCTTGAAAGAGCTGACATTCCGACAATGTGTATGGAACAATGAAAAGCAATTTCTAACTTAGTATCGCAACAACCGTGCCTAAGATATTTCACTTCGTTTAACTTTGACACTCAAAAAAACTGAGAATTATATAACTATACTTCAATAAAACTCCCCGCACACAGTCTCACGCTCGCCTTTATACTATTATAAATATGGACTTGGAAATTTAAAAAGTAACTATCATCGAGACCAAATATGTTTCGGACAATTCATCAGAATGTTACTTTTGAAAAAAAAACAAAGATTAAGAAATTGTTGCAAATGATTTACCAAAAAATCGCACAAGTAATTATGTGAGCGATTCCATCAGGGTCCGAAAATTCGACAACGTTTTGGGGGACTCTGTATATATTTTTTGTGAAGTAACTTGCTACGTTTCCAAACAGTACCATGTACTACATGTACAGTGACGTAATTCAGTTAATCATATTTTTTAATAATGTATTTTTATTTTTAATTTAGGTTCGCATAAGTGACGTGCTTGATAAGGGTTCGGGAGCCGTTGTTGTTGTTGATGCGGACACAAGAGATGTTCAGTCAGACGAGCTTCTGGCCCGCTCACAGTGGCTTGTATTTTTTGTCGGTGCAGGTGGCTTCGGAGGACCCCGTTCTTCTAACAAGGTATTCTGCATCCTTCATAAACCCGCATATAACCATTTCTAAATTGAAAGAACATAGTATCTCTTATTTTGATCGAATGCAGGCAAATTATTATGTAATGAAATATCATACATTACGTTCTGCGAAATTCTCTATTGATCTATAGTTGATAGGAAGCAGTGGAGACTAGTTTTACCTTTCGACGAAAAACATTTTTGAGTTTGAAATGGACCGTTTCTTTGTTGAACATGGTTAAATAATAAAAACATTAGGTTGAGTTAGAAATTGGTATCTAACGGTAATTCGCCTAATTACAGGTAGTACCTATAGCTCAGCTTCCCACACGCCAACCCGACGTAGTCCTGGAAGACCAGACGAGCATTGATCAGGCTGCGCTGTATCGCCTCTGTGGCGATAAGAACCCTTTGCACATCGATCCAACATTTGCTGCCATGGGAGGATGGCAACAGCCCATCATGCATGGACTCTGTTCATTGGGCTATTCGACTCGTCACGTAATGAAGGCCTTCGCAAATAACGACATGGGCGCATTTAAGTCACTAAAGGTACAAATATATTCTCGAATAATGATTTGGTACGTTCCACCTTTAGGCCTTTTTTGTACGTTAAGTATACTCAAAAATATTCTTGCTGGGTAGAAACGGTGTTAAACAGATACACAAAATTCGAATATGATGATAGGCTCATAGTGTATCTATAATGAACTGTGCATTAACGGTAGGCTTAAAAACTAATGGATATTGAAAAGGCTAATATATATATATATATATAAAGACGAAAAAATATATGATAAATCAGTATCTGGAATGTGGGGCTTTACTATGCCATTAAATGCTTAAAATTTTTGGAACTCTGAAGGAAAACATAGCTCTAGGATCGGCATGTTTAAGAATGCCCATGACATGCGATAAGGTAAATGTAACATAAGAAAAATATCAGGATGCTTCGCAGCGATGCTAATGTTGAATGATGCATGTTGAAATTTTTTAACTTATCATGAACAACATCTGTAAACTAGCGTTTAAATCTACAGAGAACTTACTCCTGCGTAAACATAATTTACATCCGGCTGGTGTCAGTCAAGAATGTTTTACCCATGCCTTTTAAAGCAAAAAACAGAATTGCTGATAGTACCCGCCCGGCTTTTCATTTTCTCCTTCGTGTATGAGCGGCTATTTACAGCTGATTCACGAATGTTGCGGTACCTTAATCAGTACTCGGCTGAATAAACGAGTGTTCACTCAAGAGCGGAAAATTTCCACTTCGAGACTACCAGAAAACAAAATCAAGCGAATAAACGTAAAACCTTAAATTTGTAAATATACGTTCGAATTTACAGTTTACTGTAGTCGGTTCGCTAAGGTAATGATGTCGCGCCTATCTAATTATGATGCCTTTTTAAGGATATTTTCCCGAAGGAAATATTTCTTTGCCAGCTTTCTTCTTCCTCTCCGTATCTTGCGTTTGTACAAATTGTGCAAAAGTAGCATTGGATGGTTTCTATTTACGCCGTTTGTATTTGCACAATGGCACTTTTCATGCCTTTTTGAAAAAGCTAGTCATCAAGCTGCTTTACCATTTTTTGACGAACTTTGTGTGCTTGTCCCGATTTTAGACACACTCAGTCAGCGTTATAACCGTAAGGCATTTTATTTTGCAATGCCATGTAACTATATGTAATCTATTTTTGAATGTATTTAGTATGAGATCGTCAATTTACAATTTTTCTGAGCATGCTGTTGTTTACGAAGACATATCTTCGTATAGTTAAATGATGTCTGCGAACCAACTATATGCTCAGCACTCTACATCCACATTGTTTGACATGGCGATCAGCGGCAATCTTCCTTGTGTGGAACGCTTATCCAGAAGTTAACATATTTTCCTTTTGAGCCGGATATAACAGCGTAATAACCAAGCCTCTGACTTAGTCATCCTTGATTAGATATTATCTTGGATTCACTCTCTCACCCCCACAAGAGAAGCCCCATGAATTTTTGTATCGTGCGTGCCTCCGCCGATAATTATACATTACGTCTGTCTAACCAAAATAAAGCCACGTTCTTGCTTGTGATTAATCTATTAATTAGAAATAAAAAAGGAACCAAGCTACGTGTTGTGTATCATTACTTAATTCAAATCCATGAAGCTGAACTGATTCAAGTTGTCTGGCTAACGTCATTGGCGTAGGAATCCGTAGCATGTACCTACCTAGCAGCATAAGCTATTTTCTGAAATTTCGTCGTCTAGCAACCTTCGCACGTTCTTGGCTTAGTGCAGAGAAAGAGGCACACGATGGCACATTCTCCTCTTTGGGTGACCCCGCGACGGTGAGGGCGAAAAGGGGACGGAACCACGAACGCGCCATCGCCACAGCAAAACGAAGACTGCCACGAACACTCCGAAGTCGACGCTAGCAGACAAACACGGCCATTCTGAAGAGTCAACTAAACGTTCGGAACGTGCGGAGATTTTTATTATGTGAAATCCAGCATAAAAACCCCGTCAAAACGTTATTAGTGGCATAGAGTAAGAGCTGTGGAGGTGCGTTGTTCCTACTCGTAATTTTCAAAGAAGTAATTGCGCCGAAAACGGATATAGTGAACGTTGTAACACATGATGAAATATTTAAAATTGTCACGTTTGAACTTCCAGTCAGTGGTCAAGTTTTTTTTGGGTCAGTCTTGTTTTTTGTCGGTTTTGTTTGGCATGATTCTTCACGATTCATAAGCTTAACATGTCGAAATTGCATACAAGGTGTTATACTATTGTTGGAATATTGCTGCCAAATGACCATTTAAGTCCGCTGTTATCCGTTTGTAGACCTCCAATGGTCAACACTTTGCATTTGCATTGGCTCTAATTTTTGGTTTGCTAAAGTACGCAGAAAATTATTTGGTGTCGTTGAAACTCTCGTGTAGATGCTCTGTCATGAAAACGGAACCCACTATTGAGCGAATAACTTATTGGCAGAAACGACCGTTCTGACTTCATAAGACCTAATACCCTGGCCTACTATGAAATCCCGCCAGTTCGTATACGTCCATTAATGGCCCTCAGGCAGTTTATACGGTTTAATGTACTGCTCGATAACGTTACAGGTTCGCTTCACTGGCCCAGTAGTGCCTGGAGAAACGGTGCGCACCTGCATGTGGAAAGACGGATCTCGTGTGCTATTCGAAACTGTAGCTGTTGAAAGCGGAAAGACAGTCATTGGAGGCGGAGTCATCGAACTTCGTAACCCTAACCTTTTGCCAGCACCACCGCGAGCAATTGGCTTTCAAGCAGCACCGCATCAACCTGACGGCGAAATGGCGGGCAAACCTGAGCTCAAGACCGACATGGTTTTCGAGGGTATGCGCTTCCGTGTCGAGGAGCAGCCCGATCTGATTGACAAGATTCAGGCCATCTTCGAGTATCATATTACCCTGGACGGTAAAACCGTGGCGACGTGGACTCTGGACTTGAAGAATGGCAAAGGCGCCGTGTACGAGGGTCCATGCAAGGACGGGAAGCCTAACTGTGTGGTGACGATCAGCGATGATGATATGTTTAACATGGCGGTTGGTCAGCTCGATCCACAAAAGGCGTTTATGACGGGGAAAATTAAGATTCGGGGAAACATCATGCTCATGCAGAAGCTGCGGCTTCTACTCAAACCGCCACCGGAAAAGCAGGAAGATGCAGCCCCCGCGCCAGTTTCATTAAGTGGAGAATTACGCTGCAAGGCGATTTTCTCAACCACAAATAAGAAGGTGGCCAAGAGCCCTGATCTGGCTGCTGATATCCAAACAATCTTTCAGTTCGACATCCTAAAGGGTGGCCAATTAGCATATCAGTACACTCTTGATTTAAAGAATGGAAAAGGATGCGGCTACGAAGGTCCAGCGACGGAGAAACCCGACTGCATTCTAATCATGGAGGACGACATCCTCGACAAAGTACATTCTGGTAAGCTGGATGCTCAGCGTGCCTTCATGACCCAGAAGCTCAAGATAAAGGGCAATGTTTTGGCAAGTCAGAAATTGGCCGATATCTGGGCGGATGAACGGGAAAACGAAAGCGATGATGAAAGTACCCCATCCTCTGGAAACAGCTCAGCTGCTCCAGTTAGTTTAGTAGTGCCCCAAGGAGCGCCAAAAACAGTAAAGGCTGACTTTATTTTCAACATCTTCCTTTATCATCTCCATCAAGATCGGGCTATGGGCGAGTACATTACAAGCCTGGTCAAGTGTACGTATCACTGGGTTATCCTGCAGAAAGGCAAGAAAGCCTCAGAATGGACTTCAGACCTCAAAACTGGCAAGGGAGATCTGTATAATGAGGCGCCCCGGGGTGGGGTACACCCTGAAGTACAGATTACTATAGGTAAGTTTTCATGTCCAAAGAGCTTGTAGACGTTCCCATATACACTAGCAACCACTCGACCTAAATTTGATGCCAATTTGAATCACACTCTAATCTAGACCTCTTGTTCTACTTTCCTATTAGACGACGAGGATCTCGTGCAGCTAATGCTGGGCAAACTCAACCCACAAAAAGCGTTCATGCAAGGCCGCCTCAAGATTCGTGGAAATATCATGCTTATGCAGAAGTTTAACACCCTTTGGCAGGAGATTTTAAAGAGCGGCCGTGTTGTCGAGCTCAAGCTAGTAGCACCTCTACTCTCTGATGGACAGCCACTGTCGCCCGAGCTCTGGAGCGACTACAAATTCTTCCAGCTGTCACAACGGTTGGCCCACCTGCCAACTCTGGTTGGGGCCTCTAAGGGCCGGTCATACCACTTCCGCGTCAGTCAGGCGGGCCAGCTAAAAAGCGAATGGACCATCGATCTGGAAACGGATCCAGGAGCTATTTACCGCGGGGCGCCAAAGAACAGTGGTAAAGTGTGCGAGATCGCCATGGACGACCTTGCCATTTACCATCTTGTAGAGGGGACCTTGTCTCCGCAAAAAGCATTTGCTCAAGCCAACATCAACGACCGTTCTGCCATCGATGCGATTATGCCACTATTCATTAGCAAATCTAAGCTCTAAGCTCTAAGCTATTAGCTACACACAGAGTATATATCAGGTTGAAGATTACAAATACATAGGAGAAGTACGTTGAAGATGTCGAAAGATTGTTTTTTTGTCATTCTTGTCAAGAGCAACCAAATGGCGATTGCACATGAGTTGCAATGGCCCTATATGTATGCTACGTGCTACGCGCTCATTCTCACCTCGAAGAATAGGTAGCCAACAAAATGACATTACAAATATATATGGCCGATAACACCAGTTAGATATTAGATGCTTAAAACTTATACAAGAGTCTATGGTGATCGAAAGGCACATTCTTACGATATTCAAGATATTCTATGCAAACAACACGCAATACAATCCCGCAATACTAACAGTATATGAACAAAAACATCTACATATTTTTGTATTTTTGAACCACGTACCAAGCAGATTAAGACATATATGTTGTTGTAACATGACTGTGGCTCTATTGTGAGTAATCCTAAATAAACTGAATGATTTTTAAACACATGGCGATGGTACTATCTTCATCCAGAATCAGTTTCTTTCAGATTCGTGTTGCCATACAGTTAAAAATGGTCCTAAACGCCTCATTACATACCCTCTATTTTGCGGATCTTGCTTTCAATAGTAAGCAAACGAAAAAAATTATTCATTGGGATCCAGTGCAGTTCATTTTGCATCAGTTGATCATATAATGTCCTGGTCTACAAACGAACATATATTTACAACTACAAAAAAGGTAGGAAATAAGTAAGTCTGCTCGCGGAAAGATGTGAACCTTCATAGCACTCATTAAGCTCAGCTGCTAAGGGTACTTAAATCAGAGAAATAGGGAAACTAGGAAAAGCATGGTTTGGCCAAAGGACACGGACAGTTCAGTCAAGCTAACATGAACGCTCAGCATGCCACTGGATTACAAGCAGTCCAAAAGAAGATAACCAACTAACACCCTCATAAACAGTTTTGTATATATCTTTACTCGTGTTAGCCAATTTCACGTAAATATGCCATCTTCATTAAGAGACGGTCACAGTATACATAGCACAGAGTTTGCTATGTATATTAGAAGTCTTCCGTAGTTTGTAACGTTTACGCAACATTGATTTTTGCTCATGATTTTCACTCATGGTTATTTACTTTGGCGTTAAACAGATGTTTTTCTACTTAAAAAGTAAATAAAAAAATTTGTCCATTAAATTTTTTATTTTCCGCTTGGGACAATGAGTCTACGAAGCGAAAAAATTTTCGGCGCGCGAAGGCGACCCTCGCCCACTCAAATGACGCCGACCACCTACCATTACTAGATGTAAACAAATATGGCGGCGCCCTGCGATCCTCCATGGATAGTTCAGGGAAACTATAGTATGTGTATTACTCGAGTATGAAGTAATGCTGTATTCTGCAACCGGAAGCCACCACACATACTACAAATTAAAGTTTTTGTACGTACGACTAGCGAAACCATTCTCATGGTATGTCATGTCGATATGAATAGTATATAATAAAAATTGACCACTGATAGTCTTGCCTCAGCCTTGTATAATCTGCCGCACCTGGAGTCGATCAGAAATGACGATTCGATGTTTCGGTGCGGAGCGAAGGCGAAGCTATTAAATGATGACGTTCCAGTTTGTAGACATGACAAAATGTACATCGTGGTAGATTAGAAGTGACGCGTATATATACGTATACTTATGCTAGTGAATTTTGAAACAAGCACATTGTTCGTAGGAAAAGTACAGCTTTGGGCGGTCCGAAAATTGAACAGCTCTTCATGGTGGGTTTTTTATGGTAAAAGTAATAAAAACAAATAAATTTTGAAGGAACTAATTGATCGGAAAAGTCAAATTAAGTACCAGAAAAAATAAATAGAGACTATTAAATGCGCTACCTAATTCTAACTTGTTAACCCGAACATTTTCAATCAGTCGTCTGACCACTTTTCCAATAAGTTCAACCTTGAACTATTTGTGATAAGCATAAAAGTCAGGAACCTCTCCTGAAAAGTAGTTTTCGCATAACCTAATGCTGAAGCAATTTTATGTATTGTATGGTAAATTTATAAGTCAATCATAGGCAGGCACCTATCAGAACATATTAAAGCCAGTACAAGAAGAACAGGCTGCCTGCCAATTAACTGAATTAAATTTTCGAAGAGTATCCGTCTGATAGTGTTTTCTTCTAGTAGTGTAAGCATAATAATGACGTTATGTATTTAAAACTAATATTTTTTGTGTTTATTTGTGTTTATTTACTCGTTTGTTATGTGCTTATGATCTGGCAGCTGGTGACCACCTGCAAGTGAGAAGTATATCTGGCTGGTTGACGAAGGCGGTTGGAAGTTGAGCCTTCGGCGAGTCCGGGCGCAGCTGCACGATGCGAGGTTTTTGCCTCCTTGTGGGTAACTCAACTCTACCGCTTCGATGCCACCGGGGCTCGAACAGCATCTCTGAGCATAACTTGCGGCTCCTAACCCGAGGCGGTACGTTAAAGGCCGCGAAAGATCATCGTATCTTGTTAGCTTGTGATTGTTTACAAATTAGCCACCGTGCCCGATAACATAAACATGCTCACTGGTCATGCGTTTACTGATTTATCGTTTCTCTTCTATAGGCCTGCACTTCAGGTACAGAACAGGCAGCCGGGCCTGTTCAAGCACTGATTCCGACTCTACGGAAACCCGGTCGTCACCTCACAAAATAAACTCTTCAGCAAGTCAAAAATGCTTACCGGAAAGGAAGGCGATTTCCGAAATGCAGCAGACCATTATCAAGGGTTAGTATAGGCCATGTAAAGCGTATTGTATATTTATTGAAAAAATCCCTATTCTTGAAAAAAATATTTTTACTGTTAACCATCTTATGAATAAAATATTCCCATATTCTGAAATAAAAAATAAAGCAAATAAAATTCCTCCATACTCAACATTAAATCCAGATACCAATTCCGATTCCCCTTCAGATAAATCAAAAGGTGTTCGATTTACTTCTGCTAAAATTACAACTAATCACAATACAATAATCTTAAAATTATTCTTCCCCCTATTAATGAAAATATGAAATTTTTTCTATCACACGATTGCAACTAAGTAAAGTACTCACTGACGTTATTTACGTCACATGTCTTGTTCTTGCAGCAATAAAGGGAACCCGAATTAAACTGGACGTCAATCAGGAGTATACAGAGAGAAATTTTATCACTCCAATTCGAGCTATGACAGAATATGGCTTAAAGCTTCAAGATCTCGAGGGTCTTAAGAAAACACTGCGGCGAAGTCCGATAAGTGACAACCCGCCAATCACCGTCTTCCTACGCCGTGACGTCGAGTCCAAGTTTGTAAACAAATCAAATCTCCAAGCGCAAAGAGTGTTTTGAGTTATATATGATTTGAATTATTCGATACGCGCACAAAAATTCAGAAAACAAAGTGTACGTAATAAATGTATAGGTAGTATTTGAACACAAAATTCTATCATCTATTATAAAAATATTTGAGCTTTAAATCAACCGAATGAGCCGAAACCACTACACTGACGATGGAAGCTAAGGATTGAAAGATTTTTCGACGACAATAGACATTCATAGAACATGAATATATACGACTGCGCTCTCCCTATAAAACGTTGCTCTTCGTCTTGGGGTGAAATGTAAGCAGGGCCTTGGAAGTGTACGGGTCACGCGAGGCCCTGAAGCGGGCTCAGCAGCAACAAATCGAAGAAATACAACGACTTCGTGATGAAGAGAACTTAATCTCGAAGAAAATCTTGAAGGAGTTCTACAAGTAGGTACCACAAAATATATGTTATACAAACCACAATTTTGCTCATAAGATGGGTAATGCTACCAAGTGCCCCGACACATGTACGTTTACGTATATTAAGTTTCACAGAAACACCTCATATCGTCTATAGTTTCTCTTTATCTACGTCTTGCTCTAAACAGATATGTGTGAATCTGCTTCTTCTGTTTACTGGATATGCCAGGGCCGAAAAACGGAATGTCGAGAAAAAACAGCGTGAACTGATTCTTAAAGGAAGCGGCAGGGTTGTGCATACGGCTGTTGCCATTAATGCCGCAAACTGCCTGTTTAAAACCGTTGCGTGGTTATATTCAGGTTCGCACTCAATGTTTGCTGAGGCTGTGCATAGCTTCGCTGATACCTTGAACCAGGTGAGATCAACACATCCTTTTAATTGTCGATCCATCACGCTAACTAGTCTAGTTTAGTAACAAAAGAAAGTATGTAAGTGGTTCCGTGAGACTTCCATGGGCACATTAGGACATGTAATTGGAAAGCGTTTTAAGTGTTTTTTTGCCCTTAGCTGCTTAAACAGCTTAATATGTATTCCTGGAAATAGATAAAATAATTTTCCGGTTTGTTTAAGGTTTCAGATTTATTCAGTAAAGTTATTATCACGAGATATTAGCATTTTAAGGAAACTGAGTGGGATACTTTAGGTTGTACCAATGCCTAATCCAAATTGCGCTGTCTTTTTAGCTGATACTGGCGTTCGGGATACGTAAATCGCTTCAGCAAGCCAATCCAAACCATCCTTATGGCTACCACAACATGCGCTACGTTTCGTCACTGATCTCTGGCGTGGGCATATTCTTCTGTGGGGCTGGTCTGGCGTGGTACCATGGGTTCGTGGGTTTGCTTAGTCCCGAAAGGGTCAATTCGCTTTATTGGGCTTTCGTCATACTTGGTGGCAGCTTACTATCCGAAGGCGGTACGCTATATGTCGCCTTCCGAGAAATCCGCAATGGAGCTCGACATGAGAATGTCTCGATGCTCGACTACAGTAAGTAACAAAAACAGCAAATGTTATCTAGACCAAAGGCGCTGTTGGATCCACTAGAGCTTTTGTAAGAATTACAGGTTGGGTAAATATTTACGCGCTAGTTCAAAGATACTAGAGGAGTAAGTGCAATAGTGATAGAGCCATAAAATGTTGATAAGACAGCTTTTAGCTCTTTTCTCCTAGAAATGTTTGCCTCGCACGCTATGTGAGAAAAATTATGTAGAATTTAACGCAGAAGGTGGCAGGGCACCGTATTTTGGTGAGCGGCCCAAAAGTGTATTCGTCGATACCTACTTCCAATGGAGGTTTGTGCACGGTTACGTTTTTGTCAATTCTTGCTCTTGTTGTTAACATTATTGTTTGCGCATTGCTTTGGTGCGCTTGTTGTAGTTGTACGCAGTCGAGACCCTTCGGTGAATGTCGTCCTTCTGGAAGACATTGCTGCTGTACTGGGTGTATCAATTGCCGCGAGTTGCCTGGGCCTCGCACACATTTATGGTAATCCGCATTTTGATGCCATGGGCTCATTGTTAATTGGCTGTATTCTTGCGTCCGTGGCTTCATTCATCATCTACACAAACACCACAGCCCTCGTTGGCCGGTAAGGTTAATACTGATTAACAACCATAGTCTCTAGTCCAAATTGAGTTCGAAGAACATTTACACAAGCAGAACTGCGTCTTGAAGAATTTCATTAGAAAATTTTAATTTATTGGATCTTGGCGCAAATAATAAAAACACACCTTTACAAAAGCAAATGCAAAATAAATTTCCATTACTTCAATTGCAACAAAAAAGACAGTGAAAAATATCAGCCATAGAAATTTTATAAACTTCCGCCGAAGTGTCACAGAGATTTGCGTTAGCTTTGTAACAAAATAAAGGGTGAGGAATATTATTCACAGAGATTTAATGAATCTCCTATAAGGATGTTACTTTTGAACCATACCATTAAAGGCGTAGTCACAACGTTCAGTAGATTGTACATTTCTCTCGTGGCTCAGTTAATTTTTTAGACACAGATCATTTAGGTGTATGTACTGGGCTACATTTTTCTCCTATTTGTGTTTCAGATCAATTCCGTTTGAGCAGGTACAACGGATAAATCGCGAACTAGAGTCAGACGTGATGATTCGGGCCATTTATGATGTGAAGGTTCGCGGCGCCATTATGATTTTAATTATTCCATTTTATAAACTATTGTGGTTAGATGGAAAGTATCTTTGAGGTTGTAGATTATGACTCGATCTTCTCATATCTCTCAGCTAGTAAGAGATCTGTACAATTGTACTGCGTGATTCCCATTTGAAATCTACTTTATATATGTATATATATGTATATTTGATGACATCGATAAAACATTCTAGTGCAGAACTTATAACAAATTTACGAGTTGCTTAGAAGTATGCATCACCATCTTTTTCACTATTTTTCGTGTAGGGTCACATCAATATTTACAGAGGGATCGGTAAGTTCATTCTGAAAAACCGTAAAAAGCTGGTAACTTTTCGAACACCCTGTACGTATACAAAATACCCTTATTGGCTGCCCTGCTCTAACACTGGGAAGTTATACGCGATTAAATAAACAAGTAAACATTGAATAAGTATATAATAGTGCTTTCATTAGTTTTAAATTTGCGATTTGGATTCTCTTCATCGGCGTATGTCGTAGGCGACGGATATGGGCAATCAAATCGTCCGATATAAAGCCGAGGTGGACTTCGATGGACGCGAACTCACGCGGAGCTATATCGATACTCTGGATCTCGAGATTATGCTCCAGGTAACCAGCGTTCACGCATTGAGTATACAAATGTATAAGATATATTCAGATGTACCATCCGGACTTAGAAATCATCTGCTTTCACAAAGCATTGCAGCGGTGTGCATTTGGCACTTCTAATCGGTGAACATGGTTCTAATATGTTGTTACGTACTGCTATCGTTTGCTTGCTATTTTCTCTGACTGGATCTCCAGGAGGTGCAGGGTTTCACAACAATAGAGGAGCTGGATGCCTTCATGCTGAAGCATGGCGAGAGCATCATCGACTTGCTCGGTGCTCAAGTGGACCGTATTGAACGTAACCTCAAGCAGCGCCATCCCGATGTGCGCCATGTCGATTTGGAGGTGCTTTAGCTATTTGCTATTTATACCGCATGGCGACCCCAAAAATCTTGACATTCTTACTGTGATCACACGCGTTTTGTCAGCCTACACGCACGGTTCCTATAGCCAATTGTCTGTTGTGCATAGTCCAGCTGAGGAAGACTTTTTGGGCTGATGCTTCGGTGAGCGTCAAAAATGGAAAGACATCGCTGTCTTAACTTGCAGAATCAAAAGGCCAACCCTAATTGTTAACAGTTTAATAATGGGCAGACTGGGGAGAGGTTGACTGGCGAATCACTGTACGCGTTTTTGACGATGGATCTAATAGCCATGGCTAGCCGTCGCCATCTTTTTAATGGTGGCCAGAATGCGGAAGGTTAAAACGCTCGAGATACGACGTATACCCGTTGCGCTAACAGCTTTTGTGAATGTAAGTAGAATAAGTGACCTCTTTCATCGTTGAAGTGTACTATACGGAGTTTGCCTTATGAGTTTTTGTTGTCCCTAGTGACACGATGATGATTATGCTTACTAAGGAATGCCTTGACATTTTTCCTAGTATAGCACTTCTAAAAGGCTCACTCCAGCGAAACATTTTCTGAAAGATCTCACGCGGATGTGGGTATGTCGCACGAGAGAGACGTGGTATAGTTGGCACCAGCTATGTGATAACAGTGCAAAAATGATGCTGACACCGAGAATTAAAGAATTGATTTTATGAATGAGAATAATAATATTAAGGATAATAAAGATGCAGTGACCAATTAAAGAATCGTTGAAGGAATCAAGCAAGCGTGGAGTCGATAGAAGTAGTTGGTGAAAAATCATGGTCGACAATGTCATTGATGGCTATAGTTAAGCATGTTGTAAATGTAGAATGTAATTAATTGCCCAAAATAAATGAGCCAGCTACAAGGCGGGGTGGCCTGAGGTACTCTGGTGAAGATGAGACATCGTTCAAGGGTCATTTGTATATTATTAAAACAAAATCAGCAAACACATTTGCATTGTCCTTCATAGTAGTTTATTTTTGTTTTCTTGACTGTGCTTAATCTTTCTTCTGGGCTTTTTTTGCCTAAGGAGGGTAAAGCACATATGATTTACCATTACTTCTACGCTATTTGGTACCCAGCCATATTATATGATCTATTTTACCAATAAATACATTAGGTTTATCAGCTTTGTCAGGTACAGTAAAATGATAACATGAAAAGCAAAACTATATAACTTCATTAAACACCAATTAAAACAATCTTTGGACAAGTCGATGCATTGCTTTCGCGTAGTATCTCCGTTTCTTACGACATTAATGCTTTAGTTAATCACAGATAAGCTTCTTGGACGTCGTGGAATTGCGGTTCCGTGAATAAACTTAAATGAGTAAATTACCATCGCGTTTCGAGAGAGCGTAAACACCAATAAGCACGCTCCACTTAAAACCATCAATTCATCATCTTTTATGGTATGATATTTAAGATTTATTACCGTATTCTATTTTTCGTTACAACGCCTATAAATGTCCATTTTCATTCTATCTATTTTCTCTCTCTCTTCTACCTCCCTATGATACGAGAAAGTCAACGATATCTTGTCACTAATCTACAACAAACCAAGTTCATTTTCTCATTCCCTAAGACGCGGCCGCACATATATAGACAGACTCAAGCACGCATTCAAACATAAGCATTTGCCCCGTTTCTTGAACTAACTGCACTAGTAACAACAATGTTACGTAGTACATACTGGTGCCACTAACAATTGTCAAATATATGCAAAAAAGTGAGGACAAATGTGAGACGTAAACGAGCCTAAACCAGCGATTAATTACTAAGCCTTTCGTATATGGCGGCGGACTTCTTTCGCATTCAGTGCCATTATCAAATTACACACGGTTTAATTTATGCTACAGTCTTTTCTGTATCTACCTATATTTATTGGTAGCTCGTTGCTAGCTTGTTTCGTTCCCATGTACGTAGCTCATTTAACACAAGCGAAAAAATAATAGAGAAGATACTCGAGTACCCATTATAGACCTTATCTACGTTTTGTTTTGTAGTGTTTCCGTTATTTGCTGTCGATTTCTGGGTCTTGTTATCTCTTCTCTCATTTTATAAGTTGCAAAAACGGCTGCGCTAGCACACCTACCTATGAGCATCCTACGCGTCCACGTTAACTTCACTAACTGCTTGCACAACACAGTGGCGTGCGCCAGCGTTGAGTGCAACGTACTCACAATACAACATCGGGTTTCGGCCGCAAAATGTTTTTAAGTTTTTTTTTTACAGTACACGTCGTTATCGGATGACTTAGCACCCTTTGCTAGTGGGCTGCCCAGCGGATATGTGCAGTGGACAACCCCTCTCCGGTATTTAAAATTGATGTGATATTCTAAGTTCTTATTATCACACAGCAATAGAAAAGGAACTATATGGTAAGCGATATGAATCAAACGGTGTGAATTAAAAGCCTTGACAATTATATTAGCTAGGAAACGTTATACATATAATAAACTTTTCCCAATTTTTGTTATTGCCTAATCGTCTCGAATCTGTGTTTCGAGACACCGGGAGGAAAGATAAATGTCGTTCCATAAAGGCGTTTCACAAATTTGGCTTGACTTCATTTGTTTTATATCACTCTTCACATGTAAATCATATTCTGTTTATATCTAGAAAAATATCTTCATATTTATGGCGGCGGAAAAAGTGTGGACATCCTAACCGTCATCACCTATTGTTAACGACGTCTCTCAACAGAATTCACACGCACTGGGTGAACTTCTATAAAACCTGTCGCCACATCCGAGTCATCGTCCTTCAGTGCGTTACTAAAAGTGCGTCTGTATTACCTTTTAGACTCATTTTCTCGATGTCTTCCAACGTACATTTATCTACCTTAATACATCCATCTTGTTTCATCTTGTTTTATTCTTCCCTCGGCGGTCGCCCCCAGCATTGGGGGCGTCTTGTTGCCGTCGATGCACGAAGTCGGCAATGTCATTGCGGAATATGATGGCCAATGCGACGAACACGGAGAAAACGGCAACGAATGGCGTAGGCGGCGCCGTGGCGTCCGGTCCACTGCCTCCCGCCTCGCCAGCGATGTTGGCTAAACTCGCGCTGCAGCGCAATTCGACATGCCGGTACGCACGATCGGCACGTATTGTGACGGATGTGTTTGGCGTAGCAGTACTTGCGCCTATACTGCTACCACTGCCGTCGCTTCGACTCTCGTTCCCGGCAACAGTTTCTCCAGAGACGTGCTGGAGCTCAATTGAGTACTCCTGACCGTCTCGCGGGAGCTCGCCTGGCACTACGACGAAGCTAGCCGCCTGGAGATTGTACAGCTGGCGGCCGCCGGTCATTATGGCTACTCGCAGAGAGGGTAGTAACGCCGGAGGAACGTCTACCGTCACACTCAACTGCGTGCCGCGCTGAGGGCGAACAACAAGTACATCGATCGTTTGATCTTCGCGCCCAACGTGTACCTCCCTCACTGCCGGTAACGTGCGTTCGAAACGTCGCGAGCTCGTGGGCGTGTCGGGATCGCCACGTTTTAGCTGTAACTGGTAGACGCAGTTCTCACGCAGGCCACGTATGCGGAAATGGCCATTCTCGTCGCTCGTGGCATCTTCCTCGTGTCTGTCGCAGGCCTCACTCATCGCTTCGAGTTCGACGTCGGACTCAGCCTCGCCGGTTATTGAACTCACTCGGCCCATCACAGAATAGGCTACCTTCTTACCGAATATCTCCACGCGCTTCTCGGAGTTCTCGGTTACCTCAATGAGTTCCGACACCGGCTCAAACTTGTACTCTTTCATCATGACGCGGATATAATATGATCCCGGGGCCAGCTTGATTAGAGAAAGCTCCCCTTGTAGACCAGTCCGACTGTTATTCCGGTAGTTAGGCCCCCCTGTGACGGACACAAGGGCGCCGGCAAGTGGCGCCTTAGTGTCCTTTTGGAGAACAATGATGTCAACTCGGGAAAACTTGATTCCGTTCAGGTTGTTAGTGGCGCCCATGCGCTCGAATACATAGCCTTCCTTATTAGCCTCAATCGTGTAGCGAGCGGATTCTAACGGTCCGGCCCGATAGTTGCCGTTCGCGTCGGTTAGAACTCGCACAGCATCCGACGGCATTGCGCCGTCCACCGTCACGACAATCTCAACACCAGCGATTGCAGGTTTTATCGACCCTTGGATGAAAATACCCGTTTTGCCATGCAAATCGATGGAATGACAGTCATTAGGCATTTGCAAGACGGTCTGCGAAGGGCGAAACACAAGAGACGCACTGTTCAACTCAAGCACGACCTCTTTGTTAGCCGGCTGATAAAGTTCGGTAGCATAGAGATAGGGCGGAGACGAGTTGCTGTCAGAGGTAGCTGCAATATGTTTTTTTAGCTCTACGATACGCGTCTCCTCACCGCTCTTCACGGTTAGCCTGAGATCGTCGACAATGATCTTCGTATAGACATTTACCTTGAGGCGATGCGATTCGGCAACGAGCTTAATTGTTTCCTCGTTTCGAGGTCTAAACATGAGGTTGTTAGAATGAGCAAAGCGATGACATCCTAAAAGCGTCAGTGGTGTTGGTTTTTGCTCGACGACACAATGTGTCGACAAACCCGCCTTCACCTGGAGAACTTTGGCGGCGATTTCTAGCTCAGCATTGTGGGTGCTATCGAGCCGTAATACAAAGCCTTTTTGGGAAAATCGTACGTCGTCGAGGTTTTTGTCTACGATCGTGATTCCTTGGCACTCTTTCTCGAAGCAGAGACTCGGGTGTGAGACGCACACTTCGTAAGTACCAGGATCAACGCGTTCAAAGCGGAAAGCACCACTGCTGTCTGCCGTATGCTTCTGACTAGGCGCACCGGCGCCAGCGCGGAGCTCTACACGCACCCCGGCGCATATGCCGCCAACACACGTGATTCGACCGCTAACGACGGCCTGGAACTGGGAGAATAAGAAGCGTTTGCCCGTGGCCTCTGGAACTTTGAGAAGAACCTCCGCGGGTGAAAGTCGAACATGCCCGACTGGACGCAGAACGTAGCTACCTCGTGTCAACAAGACACAGAACCGGCCGGAACTCACGTCAGAGAAGATTTTTGTGATGTCACCCGGTAACGTCGAACCCTCTTTTGTTATGTGGATTTCTACCATGCCGGCAACAAGGGCCTCGCCACACACTTCGAACCGATCAGGCCGTATAGCTGGAAGAGTTGTGTGGTCCACGCTGACCGTCACTTTCTTCGGATCAAACTGAAAGCCGCGTTTCTTTAACAACAGCGTGTACTGCCCGCTACGTAACCCCGGGAGGCGGAATCGTCCCTTCGCATCAGTGACGGTCTCAAAGCCTGTTTCAACCACCTGAATCTCTGTGCCCTCTCCAACATCATCAACTTGACCATCAACTGGAAAGCCAGTTATTTTAAACGGCTCGAGTTGGAGGTCGTCATGAATCAACTCCACAGTGGAATGGTAAGGCGTAGCTTCCATGGCCTTACCAGACTTGGTCATTGCTACAGGGAAGATAGCATAGTCGGAGGAAATTCTCGCTGATTTAACGCAAGGGAATTCAAATTTCCCTCCATTGTCGAGATCGATCTGTGCCACACACGCTACTCGAAGTCCGGGTGACATTGAGAATCCTGCTACTTTTGGTAGTTGGCGACTGGGAGCTGGAGAGCGTCCACAACAGATCGCCGCTGCGGAGGCGTCATCCGGAGCGCCGTTAACAGCTAATACCGCCCAGGCAGATGTCGGACGAGAATCCGTCCATGTGAGGGAACCCTGCAGGTACAAACGGAAATGTACATGTTGTTTTAATTTGGTCGACTTGAGGTACGTATAATAACAATCGATAGATCATTTGAATCGATAGAACAAAAGCTGATTCCCTCGCTGAGAGACGCCCAGGTCACTTGCACTACTTTCGAAAATAGAAATGACTAATCTAGAATAATATACAGTATTAAGCTCGTCATACTCACTTGGACGGTATAACCCTCGATAATAAAAGTCGTGGACTTGTCTACTACGAAATTGTCGTTAGTAACGTTCACGTCAGTGATCTGCGCTCGGAATTCCAGTTTGTACAGGCCAGGCATTACGGCTGGGAAAACATAGCTACCTCCCTTCTGCGTGAGAAGGGTTCGTCGGAAACCGTTTTCTACGAGAGTAACAGGTACTCCTTCGGGCCCGTCCGAAGAACCAGCACTGACTACCTATATCAATGTGTGAAGTGCGCATAGAGTTATCGATACAACAAAATGATTATGCCAATCGACTAACCGATAAAGACAAGGTACGAAGAGATTCAAACCAGAAGTCGCTTCAGCGAAATCGGACGTGCTACGATAAGCTTATGAAACTATTGACTCCTTTAAACTGCACAAAACATTGACTAGAGTTCCCAAACGAGAATCTTTTATACTAGTGGGTTTTCTGTGATGTGTGGTTTTCAAAACTGTGATAAAATGTTTGAAAAGTTCGCTGGATTTTGTCATAACATGTATATAAAGGATAGACTAGAATATTTCAACCATATCAGACAGGCATTAGATTACGAAATTAAACTAAAACGCTACCAGAAGGTGCGCTCTTCCCACCTTGCCAATGACGGAGAATCCTTTAAAGGTAAAATTAATGTCCTTGCCCTTTGAGCAAGGGTCGCTCTTTGTTCCATCAAGCAGCAGATCGACTGCAGGTGGTTCAAACGTCCATCCTGACGGGCCTTCAACTCTAAGCTGAAAATTTCCTCGGTCATAGGCCGGCAACAGAAAATAGCCGTTATTGGGAGCGCCTTCCGCCTCTGCCTTCAAGTTGTTCGAACGCGTCAACCTGCATAAGAACAAACAATTAACGTACATTAACAGAGGAAAAATGATTAGAACCATTTCGTTTACTATTAATTCTAGATAGGGAGGTAGGTAGTATGTTATAATTACGCTTAGACTACATTCGTCCATGTTATTCTTTTATGTTCTTGACAATATACTATTTTGGATTTTCTCGTCACATCAAATGATTATAAAATGTTCGTTCTTTTCCCGCATGTCTGCTTACCCTTAACCATTTAAAGTTAGCGTACAGAAAACAAGGAGACGAAATATTGTCACGCCCCCATATACACATGTGCAGATAGGAAAATCCACCCATGTGCCTGTCACCAAGTATCTGTTAAACTGTTTATTTCGTAATTGAAGCGAATAAGTCTCGTATGATAGCTAACGCTATCTGACTTGCTGCAGGAGCAGAGGCAAAGCCAGGTTGAACACATGTTGATTAATCAAAGTCAATCAATAATCAGTACTACAAAACACAATGTAAGGCAGCTTGTCCAAGATTGAATGACTATATGCTAATACATCCCACGTGCACAACTCCAATAAACTTACAGCTGGCCTTCGTTCAGCAACCGTCATGAAATGTAAAGAAAACTCTCTGCATTTCTGTATTTAGTTATTGATGTCCCGCCATTCGCGTTTCTGTGTTGTATCAATGTCATTGCCTTCATTTGTTTCTATGTCGTTGCGTTGAATTTTTAAGCGCCTACAATTAATTTGAATTTTAATTTGAATACACAGAGCAAAAATGAGTGCGCTGTCAATTTATCATGGTTATCATGAGCACAATTATTTAGCATGGTACTGACCATTTCGTCGGGGGTTCCTTAACGGAAAACCCTTTATGACAAGTGTAGAATTAAGTGAAAGCAGGGCAAGAGAAGACACAAGTAACAAGATAGGGTTATTACTAGCCTTGTTCTAAAATCTAACCATCAACCAACGTTTCAGGCCACGGTACCGCTTTTTGCATTGTTTCGTAAGAAAAACTGCTAAATTTGGATTTGATGTATGCCCACAATAAAAAGGGCGCATTCCATCCAAATCAAACAAGTAATGAAAAACTACTAGTCTGTTCGCACGTTTGAAAATGCGTGACATAATCTGAACTGAAAAATATGATTATGAGATGAGATGGTAAGTGAATTGTATGTATTACTATGTAGTGAATAGTTATAAAGGTTCTGAAATATTTGAATTTTGAAATATTTGAAATATTTCTTTATCTATTGCATTGTATCTATACGCCTATAGAATGCTCAATCAGGCTCTTTTTAAAGTGCTTATTTGCCAGATTCCTGCAAACAAATATGAAGATTTTCCCCAATGTATTTTTAATTTTTATTCATTTGGTGGAATCGAGAGTACAAATACGCCAAACCTTTTTTCCTTTTAGGTAGTAGATGTATTCGATACTATCGACGCGCCTAACAGAGGTTGACATTCCAACAAATGGAATTCAACGTAATAGCACTACAGCAAAAACGTTAAAACAAAACGAGATCGCAAACTACGCGTGGCATTGCTTGTTCCTAACTATCTGGCCACTGTATTTTTGTAAACTACTTTAGCATTATCAAGATCACAGATCAATAAAATAACACAGAGGGACCGAGTATGTCACCGAAGCTCGTACTTACAATTTTATTTTAATATTCTGGTAAGGAATGGGCACCGATGAGCGTATATATCCTCCGCAAGTCGTAATATCGTCCGGATCCGCTGTGCTGTCAACGACGGCTGCTAGCAGGCCCAACATGACAAGCCAGGTACAAACCGGCATCGTTGCCGTGTAAACCATGACCCGACCCCTTTGGTTACAGAACCGCCAATGATTGACCCCGTCACCACTGAGCAACGGCCAACAGCTAAAAATGAAGGCTGTTAGTTAGGAAGCCCTGTTATCCAAATAGCCCACTCCACCGATATTTGAGCACCGGTAGATTTGGCCGGACCCCGTTTATTTTTTTTTGTCTCACGTTTCAAGAAACTATACACAGGCACACACTGATTATGGCGACGACGGTACAAACACGGTACCTGGAATAGAGCTTGTGCTCACAAGATTGTGCCAGGTTGGTCCAATCCAAAACGGCGCACAGAAGAGGAGAGAGCAGACGACTATTGTTGACAACTCCTGAGTGCACTTCTCTGCCCTTTGCCGGCGCAAAAAACGAAACCCAAAGAACACCGCTCGGTGAGGCTTATGGGCCTATGAGGCGGGCAGCTGCATGAGTACCGAGTGACCTTTAAGAAAATAGACTATTTGTGTTACAAATGATAGGCATATACGGCGGGCGATTACACGTTGACGGACAAACGGACAATTAAGACATTATATAATATCCGTGGATAACACAGAAAATCTTACACAATAGACGCTTTTTTTATTTATTGACAGGACAATTACTTGAGCTCTTGTAAATGGCATCGTGTTATTTCCTTTAACGACTACAGTAATACATGCCAGAAAGGTACTGTTCGCTCGGGATAATAAGTGATGGAGAAAAAAATATACACCAGTAGCAATCGTAAAACGGTCATGTAAAAAGGTAGTACTACAATGTACATATACACTGTTGATCAATTCAGTACTATTAAAAAGAATAAATAAAGTTTTAGGAATGCCTCTAGAGCCATGTAACCACTTTTTTGTGAAGGCGAAAATGGGCAACATTAATATTCGCAAAATCACTTCTATTTAAAATTTTGTGAACAGTATTGTTTCGTTTATCGCCTGCCGTATACCGTCACATGACAAGAGGCCGCTCTTTCTAAGAAGAGTGGGGTTAAAGCTATCTATGAAGCTTATATATAATTTATTTTGTTCTTCGCGTACGTGTGGCATGAAAAAAAAAAGCAAAGTCACTCAATTTGAAATCACTTCTTCCTCAAGAAAAGTTGACCAAGCACAAATCATTAGGGGCGGGTAAACATTCGCTGTTTTCTGTGAGAGTCGCCATCTTAGGTCATCTTGCTTTGGTCGCGGTGGTGTGTCCTACTGACTGCACTGGTTGGTTAATTTAATTGACCGACGCTTCGACGGCGCGATGATTTCCGTACGGAACAAAGCGACTCAAATCGGACAGTTCATGAAAGCATCCAGCTCCGCTGTGCCCTCTCAAACCCGGCCTGTTGTTAAGGTGATCCCGAGAACAGAGGTTGAAAAGTTCCCGATTGAGCCAGCTGCTATTACACCGGGTGCCCTTGGGAGAGCGCTCCCCCAGCATGGAACGACGATGGTCACCGCCGGTTCATTTACTGCCGGTCAACAGATTCGTTTAGCGCATACCGACATTCAAGTACCGAACTTTGACCACTATCGTGTCAAGTCACGCCTAGACCCTAGCGTCCCGTCTGCGAAGACTGAGGTCGGCGTTAAGACGGGCACTTACATTGTCGTCGGTCTAGGGGCTCTGGGAGCGACTTACTCAGCGAAGTCTATCGTCACGCAGTTCGTCTCTTGCCTTAGCGCTTCGGCTGATGTTTTGGCCCTGTCTAAGATTGAGGTGAAGTTGTCAGACATTCCTGAAGGTGCGTTGATCGAGTACACTATTATTAAATGAAACTAGAGTATGGCGACTTTCAGGGAAGAGAAAAATATTACACTCTAAATGACAACGTTGTAATTCGCTATGGGCAGTCACCTTATATTTATAACCTTTATAACAAAAATATGGTCGCGTATACAGTAAATATAAAATCGAAAAACCCTTTCGAGCTGCTTAGTAAAGGAAGTATAAAGTGTTATTACTTTTTTTCTAGCAGAATTTATTAGCACTCCCTTCACACAAATTAATATAATTGGTGGACGTAATGCCAAATCTCACTAGATGCATAAAGTGCCATTTTATTCACGTTTACAACACATATCGTGCATTATGACATGTTAACTATCACTCTGTCATTGTCATCTGAGGGTCCTTTTGACGGCAGTATTAGGACAATTCGTGGGTGCTCCTCAACTTTATTCGATATAAAGTGAAATGAACGGTCTTGTGTTGACAGTTTTACAACTTAAAATTGAGAATGGAAAAGGAATAGAAAATACTTCTACTAACACAGACTTAACGAAACTTCCAGATGCTTTCAATATAAGGCCACTGCTCACATTACTCATATGTGACTTACTCCAGTCGGTTCTCATTATCGATCTCTGCTGTGTTGTCAGGCAAAAACTCTACATTCAAATGGCGTGGTAAACCGCTCTTCGTTCGCCACAGGACCGCTGATGAAGTGGCTCGTGAGCGTTCCGTGGACCACTCCTCGCTGCGTGATCCTGAGAAAGACGAAGAACGCACGATGAAGCCCGACTGGCTGGTCGTCCTCGGCGTATGCACTCACCTAGGCTGTGTTCCCATCGCTAATGCTGGCGACTTCGGTGGCTATTACTGCCCCTGTCACGGCTCGCATTACGACGCTTCAGGTCGCATCCGAAGAGGTCCGGCCCCGCTCAACCTCGAGGTTCCCCCGCACGAATTCGTTGATGAGAATACGCTCATTGTCGGCTAGGCCATTATCAACAAACAAGAATGCACAGAGGGCAGGGATGTCGAAGTCTAGAGTGAGTGGTGAATCTGCAACGAAAGAGTACGATCCCGTTGCGGCATTGCGGATGGCAAAGACTACACCGGTCTAGCCCTCCGGCTGCTATAAAGAAGAACCTCCCAACTCCATTTTTTCGTTGGAGAAATATTTAAACGGCCACATCTACTAATGCAATGACTGCATGATATAATATCTAGGCCCTAAGGTGAACGCCACTTATAGTGGATACTGAATTTAGTGGGAGTGGAGACAAATGCCTCCGTAGTCATTGGAGGATGGGTTGAGAGGGTGACATCTGGGCGACTCATCGGATGGAGAATTACGATGATGAAGCAAATTGTTTCACAAAAAAATACGATAGGTGAACAAGTAGAGATAGTGTTTAGGCGGACATTTACCCAATAAAGTTGACGCTGACAATACCCGAACGTTAACAACTAGATGTAAGAATATATTACAATAAAAATGCTCGATTTTAACCGTTTGTGTTGTACTTAGTCTCATGTTCTTGTACAGGTTCTGTAGCTAGAATTTACAGACGACATAAACAAATTCTCTGCATTGGATGAAATAAAAGTTGCTAGATATGGATATGTGTTTAAGTTGTAGTAGCTTGAAATTTCTGGCAACTGCTATGTAAGGCTCATTTACAAAAAATATCCCAGAAGAGTTGTTCCTGTACTCCAAGTCATGTTCAATCTAAAAGAACTACTTATCGACGGAATACAGAAGACGTGGTGAGATCTTGACGATAGCCTAAGATTTTCGAGCCGCGTGGAGGCGACAAAAAAATAATCTTAACCCCCTGTAAAAAGAAATGTTTTAGCTTCAAATTCTGTTTATGTTAGGTTCACCGTATTTCCCAAGATCCTAGCTAGAAGTTATCCTAAGATTTCCTAGGTAGCCGAGTGTAAGATCATGCTAATCAACCGTGGCGTCCATTTCAAATAGGCACGATACCTTTAACTAGTTAATTTCTCTGATAAAACAGAGTCCCTTCTGATATACGCCGAACCTGGAGTCGAAGAATAGTCGCACAACTTCGCCTCAAAAAAGTTAAGGGAATTTACCAAAATTTAAACATACGACGTTATTTTTATCACAAATTATATATCACAACTGTCATATACAATTTAATTGTATTGTGGAGACGTTTGATGAGATTCATATTGCGTTGAGAATACCCTGCCTGTTCATATGCTTTGCAGCTCACCAATAAAGATCGTATAAGGTCTTAGTTATCTCGCGAAGAACAGAGCCGCACGGCGGCTGATGAGCTAAAGAATGCCTACTAGCCAATCTACTAATAAAATATATCTTTTCAACGTTGTCACGCGACGGGCCAATCTAACAGCAATGATGAGTAGCGGAAAGGAAATTTGGCGAAACGAATTTCATTGATATGTTGAGGATTCGCGCAGCAACACGCATTCCATACAGTGTATCCATAGATGGTGAGTTTTCAGATAAATGTACTTTCCAGACTCAATCTCTGCGACCTTTCCGGAAGATTTGCAGTACAACAACTATTAAGTCGACGTTGATAGACATCTAAGGCGTGCAAAATAGAAGTACGCTCGTTTTGCTGGAATTGAGAAGCAGACTAAACAAGCATCTGCACAATATTTTATGTTTGGCCGCTGCCTTGATCAGGCTCGAAGGCCAAAGGGAGAGAAGTAAAGAAGTATCGTGGGCATATGCAACCGCTCTACACTCATTTGCTCGAAATTTGCCTTGGAACAAAACCGATGGTGGTGATAAATAGATTCGAATTAGGGATATATTTCCGCGGATTCCCAACTTTGTCCTTTTCCCTCTGCAGACTAGGTTCTAGCTACTCTCACTTCTTGTCATTGTATCCTGTGCGAACTCAACATATTCAATCACTTGCAAAAAAAAATGGCCGTTGTGAACAATTGAAGGCAGCTGTATCGTCAAGAAAGACATTCAGGCAAATTTCTCTGTTCTTAATCGGGTCGACCATCTCTCGCCATAAGTGAGCAAGGGCAAACTCTTGGTTTCTTGAATCTTAGTTTCCGGAAATAAAAAGGTTTGGTGAGAAAAAGTTAAGACTGCCGAAATAGAACTTCTTTCCATTTACCACAAATTTTTTGAAGACCTTCAAGAGCTAACCAACGACGAATAGTAGACGGTGACCGGGAACACAAATTCGTTCCTTTTTATTTTTAGATAAAGGTGTAACAATAATGTCCTCTAGCGTACTCTAGAATGAGCCGGTTCAAATGGGCAGATTGAAGACGCAGGTACGTGGACATATAAAGGCCGCAGTTAAAATCTGCAATTGTTTCGGTGAATTCACACGCATCGCAGCTCCACATGGCTGTTGTGAATACAATAGTGCTTTCACGCATTAACTGCACACTGAAATCGTCTACCAGTGTGAGTGCGTTGTCGTGTATACTTGCCACCTTGCCACCTAGACCCTTTTTCGTTAAGTATGCGCCGCGAAAAGGACATCGCAAAAATTTGGTCTCAAGTAATAAGTCATAACCTATAGTTAGGTACTAGAAGTAAAAAATATTATAATTTTTTTACTTTGATAATGTCGAAGGGAGTAAGATGTTTGATCACGATTGTCAGAATTTAATTAATATTTTTTACATAACTATAAAGATTTTTTTTAAATTTTGTGTTGCAAATGGCTATTCGCCAAAAATTCTTAATTCACTAAAGCCACTTTTTGTGGAAAAGTTAGTAGTAAGCAATTATTAAGTCATGGTCACAATACGTTAGCTATTGAATTGCTTCCGCTTACATTTAATGCCTAAAAGGCATAATGAATACTGGTTGTGGATTGATTACGTTTCTCTCATTGTCATTACTACTGGTAACATTAAGGTCGAAGATGAGTGTTTACCGTTGTAGTTGTTTCTTTCTTTTGCTATATGTGTTCTCCTCTTATATCGCATGAAAAAACTGAGTTGCTCAACGAGGAAATGGTGGAAAATGTTTTTTTAAATGCGCGCAACATTTCCCGGGTCATCAGCGATGGCAGCGCCAGGCATGCCGGCGACAACAGGCGCTTGCGCTAAGTTTCCACACGTGCAGAGTTCGCGCGAATCTCGGCTTGGATTGTCGAAGACAAATATCTAGCCTCAGGTTCGTTGATTTTCAAGCAGAACTGTTGTGAATATATATTTTGTATATGTCTTGAGTATTGCTTTATCCGGGTAAGCTGGTCAGATTAGATATTGGGAGTAGATTATACGATAACTGTCATCGAATATATAAGCGATGGACTTATCCTCGTGGCTCGCTTCACTCCGTACTGCACGTTGACCTATTGCTAGGCCGGTGGTCGAGGTGTACTTATAGAATAAACACGTGCTTTTCGTAGAGAAACGACAAACCTATGGTCTATTGTGTTAAATAAAACCGCTATTAGAGTGAAATGAGTTATGCCTTTGTGAAAAATTTGAAATTGCGTTTTCCTTGCAAAAATAATATCAAATAGGGGTATGTTGTATCTAAAATGTTTTGCAAATCATCAAACCAACCAGATTTGCAACTTTATTTTACCTTGTGTGTCAACAACTTATTGCTAAACATGGTACTGTCGAAAAACCTTTGGACAACGTATGTGCAACGTATGACCAAGCTGCGCATTGGTCTGCATAACCTTCCGAAGAGCTTAGAGATCTAAGACGAGAGTCCGAGCATATCTCATGATAATCACAATATCGTTGGGATCGTGTATTTCAGTCAAAAATTTCTTTCGGAAACTTAAGACATTCATATGAACATCCGCACGATGTTGTTCTCAAGTGGTGACGGGAGAAGAAGACGTGCGTCAGATCACCATGTTAGATTTTTTCTACTGCTGTATATGAAACGAACCGATAAAAGTCCGAAAGCAGTTTGCTACGCACCCATATAGGGTCTACTAAGCAAAGCTCCGAACAAATTCTTTTGAATTATTAGTGCTTTCACACACGTGCTCTTTTTGAGAAAAATAACAAGCTAACTGTTCGATGCGTATCTTCCTCACACTTTTTTATTGAAAGATATGTGGGTTTGAGATAAACTGTTTTTCTATTGGATGCCGGCTCTAAGTTTCACATAAGCTAGTTCACCATTTTGGCGATAGTTACTTACATAAAGTTGTTATTCCAATGTTGTTTAGTTATTCGTTGTCCCGTGGCAACTACTGGCATGTACGAACGTAACATGTATAGATGCGTGTTGCCTACGGCGATTCAGTCGCGACTTTAATCATCTATGTGGTATGTTTCGACGTAGATACTGGTTTGACCGTCTCAACCTTAATTTTTGTTACAGCCTGTTCGACATTTTTCAAGTTCGGCAACACTTCGATTAGCCTACCCAACATGACGGGTAAACGTCGTCAAAGAGCCTCAATTGAAGCTTTGCCAGCTAAAAAGCAAAAGGAGGACAGACGCTCAGCTGGCGACGAAAATGGTACCTCTCAGAAATATCGCATTTCTCTCCCTAAAGGTGGGAGGGTGCCCAGCAAGACGCAAAAGTGAGCTAAGTTATATCGGATGTTGCCGTGACTAGCAGTTTTTGCTTGTGTTGTTTTATTGGTCTAAATACACTAATTGATTTACACTCTGCTCAGTCTGACTGTGGTTGGGCTATTGTCAACTCGCTGCATTAGTCAAACCTTTTTTCAAGCTATTAGTTTACAACCATACTCAGTCAAAGCATTACCTTTCTAAGTAGACCTCACGCAAATCAGTTAGGCTGTCAAAACATAATATGTGCCGTAACTAAACTTTCCGGCTTGAACAAGAGGGTCACTTCCTGATTATATATGTCGTATTTCCAGACTCGAAATGAGTCCAACAATTGAGAAGTTTTGCGGAAAATTCAAGAAACCAGAAGACTCCATCCACTGGATTATCTCCAATTCCAAAATGACGGTGGACGAGTTCTTTAAGACGAAGTGGCAAAAATCTCCGTTTGCTATGCACGCGGACGAAGAATCGAAAGATTTGGCTGAAATATTTAGCTACAATTACCTCGCTGAGGTTAGATATTGCATATTAAACTACAACTTTGTTCTTTTAGCGATATGTAATAGTGCTTGATTACAAAGTGACTAATAGGCCAATTTATTATAATGTTGCATATAAATGAATGTGTTGACATACACTTTCTACGCAACTGAAAAGATGATTTTATTTAAATTTCTGAATTGAAGTGTTGACACTGCATTTTTGACCCTGACAGAATCTGCATTGCTGTACTTGCAGCTAATCAGTAGTCGTGGAATTGAGCTGGAACCCGGACTTGACTTCACAACCGGTAAACACACTGACAAGGAGTCTCAAGGTGAACGCATACACCAATGCCTTACTAAGGAGAATTTGGACAAGGCTTTAGCTCAGGGCGACACAGTGCAAATCATGGAACCGCATCGATTCCAGCCCGGGCTCCATGCCCTAATGAGTCCACTTGAGACCTACTTTGGCTCTCTCGTATTCTCCTCCGGATATGTAAGCCCACCGGGCGGCCAGCTTCGAGGTCCTCATTTCATCGACGAAGAGTGCTTCGTCATTCAGACCTCAGGAGTGTCGACATGGAAGATCTATAAAAACAAAGAGGTGTTATCCACCAGCTACTCAAGTGACTTTAAGCTTGACGAGGTTGGTGAACCAATATTGACTGAGACCCTGAGACCTGGCGATATCCTCTATATGCCGCGTGGAACAGTCAACGAGTGCGTGGCTGGTGACAACCTCAGCTGCTACATCACTATCAGGACATTCCAACGTATTTACTGGGCCAACTACCTAAGCGAAACTTTACCGCAGCTAATTGACTCACACGAGCGGAAATCGGTTGAGCTCCGGCGTGGCTTACCTTTAGGGTTCCTACCGCACGCAAGGATCGATAACAACTTATATGCCGACTATCTTCTCAAGCTCGCCGATTCAATTCGAGGTGATTCAGACCCCGTGCCAGTGCCAGAAGGTGAGTGTCAGACAATACGTTAAATTACTAATGCTGTCACATATTGTTTGGTGAGTAAACATTATTATTATTATTATCACTATTATTATTATCATCTACGATTTGTGACGTAATAGGATTGCATACAAGCGTCGGTTCGGGAAATATGATTTCTGTCGTTGGCCATGTGTATGCTAGCATTTAACTTGCTTCGTTAATAGATTGTGTGATTCTATACTCTTTTTTTATGTATTCCATTCAGGCATGGTGAGCGAGTTCATGTCTTTCCGTATGCCTCCATTTGGGCTTGAGATTGACACGCAAACAGAGACAGCGCCAACAGAAAATTCGAAAATACAGCTCCGCCACAAAGGCCACTTCACCTACTACAAACGGTCTTCCCAGGGCTACCATGCCGATGAGGGTGCCGATGAAGAGGGTAATGAAGAGCCCGAGAAAGAGATTGATATTGACGAATTTGAGCTTGTGCTGCTCTGCTCAGTGAAAAATGATATTTCTAGCCATGGCATCGTGGAGCTCGAGCCGATGACGGATGACGCATTCGCCATCGACACAGCCTACGAACCGTTGATTAAAAAGCTGCTTGAGGCGGATGCTCCTATAGCAGTCAGTGAATTAAAAGGGATAAACAAGGATGGCAAGCCGCTAAATGCACTTATGCTGGCTCAAGGACTGTTCAACATTGGGGCTATTGAAGTTGTGGAATAATCGCAATTAGTTTTTGCTGAAGCTTCGCTGTTATTCGACCTGTTCAACGTAGCTTTTCTGGTGCATACCCACATACGCACACACAGATTACCTACAAGCTCCCTTTTATATATAAATATATATATATCACCAAAACAAGCTGCGAATGACCTCTGATGTCTTGTTAATGTCTTGATCCCTAATTATTCTGACTGCTCAAAAAGATTCTTGGCTGGCCCCGTTTACCCTGAAACATCCAATCAATATCATTGAATGTCGGGCTATAACTATTCAAATACAGAACAAACGTGACAATTGCACACGTCGGCGTAAAGTATGATCCAGCAAAAGATTATATATACATCCCCACTCGACAAGAATGATACAACAGACCATTTCGTGAAAAAGAAGAAATCTCAAATGTTCTATCTAGAATAACGTTGTTTGCTTAACTCTTAGACCCATTCCTGAGCGGATTCAGCCTCCATTATTTAGAAATGGCATGTCGACAAAAACTGCCTTGGCCGCAAACATTAGCTCTAGCAGTGATGATAGAAGAAAACGTGGACACTGCTTGATACTAATAACAGGCGCTTATGGATCGACGTAAAAGCATCAACTATTGCTTGCAACCGGGCACTCGTCGTGCGTAATGTAAAAAGAAACTAGATAGGACATCATTAGCGGAAATCGCTACTAAGATTGGCATATGATGAAACAACGTTACAATCAGCAAGTGGACTACAGGTTTGTCTGGTAAATATGGTGTCAAACAAGAAAGTTCTACATGAACACAATCGGTTACACACGTATCAGCATAGACTTGTTAAAACTAATAAATAAGAGTTTGTAATTAAGGTAGTCCAATATAATTAAATATATTTCTTTACTTAGCTGAATGAAGAAAAAATAAAATGAAAAGCGTATTAATATGATACGCTCAAATATGTTGGCTACAGCGAAGTATTATTGGTACGTTATATTATATATAGGTTTTATCGTCAAAGTTTATTTTTGCATTAGTTTTGTAGATTCAAAGGGTCATTCAAAAAGTAATGCCGGATAACAATTATTCAAAAAGCCACTTGTGGTTGAGATTTTCAAATGTTTTTTTCGTTAGAGATTCGTTTGCTGTCTAATATCTGCCGGTCAAAAGTATTTTTGATATCTGCGTATTAAATATAATAGCTTCAAATAATTTTTTACGGCAAAATGTGCATTTCACAATACAATTGTAAATTTAACTGAATTTTCACTAAATGTAACCATAAAGATTAAAGTATTCATGGTTATTAATCAGTTCATTTCTGGTATGGTTAGGTTTTGATGTCAATTTAGTTTGAGGTACAGATACAAAATTCCAGATACTATCTATTACTACAGATACGTTAGCATTAACGTCAAAGGTGACAAAACAAATAACTTATTTAGATGCTGCTGAGGTACACAATGAGATAAAAATTTAAATTTCGTTTCGCAGTTTAAGATAGCTGGTGTTTTGATCCAAAAAGCGTGTTTTTATTTTTTCCGTAAAAATTCAACAAGCGCATAATGTATTTAGAAACTGCACACGTCTTGACTTGATATAATACTGTCACACAATAACAAAAACGAAAAAAGTTTTCATACACAAACTATCTTATTGTGAATGTGGGCTTTAAAATTCATTCTTCATATTTGTCAAGGTGTATAATATATATATATATATATATATATATGTATAAAATGTATGTATATATATGTAATCTACCGTAGCTAGCAGGTACGCCAATGGATCGATGGACGTCAGCTCACTGTCAGCGGGCCTTACACCTCGGTCCTTGAAAGCAACCCACCTCGCCGAAATTTAAATGCTTCCATTTACCTTATTTTTACTGAAATGTTGCTCTAGGAAATAAGAAAGTCAAGTACGTGAAGAGAGGCCCCAAAGGCGTATAGCTACTTTTTTCTTTCCTGCACGAATGAAGACTCTGTAAAGTTGTTTTTACTTATGGGAATGCGAGACAAGCGATGCCTTACGTCAGCCGTTTAATATACATCCCTTTCGTAGGAAAGTGTTTCCTTGAAAATTCGCTGCAAATATAATTATTAAGAATGTGGTTGACACCAATTATATAACAAACAAATCTTCCGTATGTTAACTTTCTAAAAGGATGTGTTTGAAAAATATCAAATACAACTGATTTTATAAACGGTTATAATCCAGTACCACCCTCTAGTAATCTATTACATTTACCATTTTGGACAACCAAAATATGCAATGCTTAAAGGTAAACAGGTATTAAGTATTTAGCTTATTGGCAATTCCGTCGTAATATTTCCGTGAAAGCTTTGAGTTTGGCTGATGATACTTTTTCAAATTAGACAGAAAAACGCACTTTAATAATCCCGTTACATGGTTAATCGAACTTGCGATACATACTCGACCCGAATAAATACCCATATATTAATTACTACCTAATGGAAAAAACAATTCTACTATTAGGTCATAACGACACTTTTAACGAATACCAGCGCGCCGGTATACCGTCGTATACGCTTTTATTTACACTTGAGTTTGGCTTCATCCAAAGTGAAATAAAAATTCAAATGGGCTGTCCCGCTTCCGCAAGGCTCCGTAGTGAAAATTCTCTCGGCGCTCGAAATTTATGAGCTTGCACCACTAGAAATATGCAGAGGGGTACACATGCATTTTCGTACTGCAAGCTATTAACGCTACACATAATTTCGCTTTTATGAAAAAGTCTCGTTACAATCGTAATAATGGAAAGAATTAAGTTTTGTTATGTAAATGCTCTCATATTTTCCTTATTCCTTTGAAGAGAGTGGCCCTATATTTACGCTGTAGCTATATGATACTGATGTATTGCGATGTGAAGCAGCCCATATTGCGTTTCCACCATCGAACTCGAAAGTGTGCTTTCGAGCCAGTTAAACAATTTATGTTTAAAAACTCCCTCGTTCTTTCAATGTCTATACAGGCGCAGCCGTTTAAAACTATACAATTCTTATGTATCACTATACATGCGAGACGAGCATGAAGAACGAATATTACTTACTTTGGAGTAGCATTTGAAAACTACAGCGCAACTGGGTTTGATTCGTGTTGCATTGGTTAACGTCAACAATAAAAACTCGGTAAGGAATTGTGCATTGTGCGGCCGCCCAAATGACCTTTTAGAGACGATGGTTAAACGGGATAAAGGCCGACTTCACATTCTACTATGAAGAAAGGTGATTCGTTTTACGACAGAGCCGTTATGCAAACTAAAATTATGATGGTTTTTAGATCCTCACGCCTCGCATTGCCGCCTCGCCCAAACTCACCTCTGACAAAACCTAATGACAAAAGCAACTATTTACACAAACCACCTCTGCTTGGGCCCGTATATCTGAGGCGACTATCAAATAACGGACGTTGTGTTCGACCCTCCACAATGCCAGTCTGATGGGCTTGATCTTAGCTGATTTGTTAAACAGCAATTGATTTCAAATGAATTGTTCGCGCTGACATCGAAGACATTCGACGCATTACTGTTTTCCTAGTTTCCGTACGATAAGAGGGACAACATACGACCGGACTGTTAAAATGTATACAACATGTTTCATCGACCATCCAGTTTAACAACATACACAGGTGTATATTACACATTTCGTATTATTACTTATTCACTTGTGTGATTATGCTATCATTTTTCACTAGTTACAATCATTTATATATATATATATATATATATATATATATATATATATTCAAAACAGAGTCTAGAGA
>MNPL01001744.1:0-31862 GCA_002081605.1 Tropilaelaps mercedesae
TATATATATATATATATATATATATATATATATATATCGTATGTGTCGTATGCATATCGTATGTAAACATCGTTGTACCCACCATATCCGTTACGCCCTCCAGTAACTTTCTTCTCGTCATCGTTGTAGTTAGACGATGTCAATAGGTGACCGAATATTAAGGTGGGTACATAGCATTTTTCCGTTTTATGAGTCACTACAGGAATGCCTTTTCCGTTGTTCCAAACGGAAATCATTCCCTTCTCCGGATCTATATCCACCTACAACAGCCCGATTCGGACATGCAGAGAATGCGCGTAGTAACTACTGGCAGTCCTGTTCATATTTACACTTTTGTCTGGTATTAGGTTGTCTGGCAAAGCAGTGACGCTTGCAAAATCAGACACGAGACAAAGCGGGATGTCAGTGAAGCTTCAAAGCGAACTCCGTTCTCTCTAGTGCACTTATTAAGATGCCGAATTCTGCTCAAACTTCAACTCGTAGTCTGCTATGTACATAACTATAAATCAAAGAGAACTCACATTTTACTGCTACAAGCTATCCCTATAGTGCGTTAATAGTACATTACGATGAAGCGTTTGGCTGATTTAGCAATCGTCTCGATAAATTTGGTGCGAAAGATGAACGAATAAATCGTATATTATGTACAGTACCGTTGTATACAAAGAAAAGGACCTTGGAAGGAGCTTGGATGACCGAAAATTTTTTCCATATCTTCACAGTCGTGACTGATCGAATGACTCAAAACAAGTTTTTAATGACAAAAAATTGGCTTTTCTGTGACACCAGAACTCATGCATTTATATAGTGATTGAATTCTAGCTCCTCGATGGAGCACAGTAATGAAGGTGCTCAGAAGTGCATAAATGTTAAGTGACCTATTGGTACCTGCTACTCTATAAGCTACTTGCTATTGTCGAAAATAAACAAAATATAGTTGCTTCGGCTTTTTAATGCTAAGCGAAATTTATATTTAGAAGAAGGCCATATGTGCTTTTCAACTGTTTTATTTTCGGTGTACCTACCTTTATGCAGTTCTGGGTCTTGTCGCGTTGCTTGTTATCTGCTGCGTTCACAAGAATTTCGTCAAATATTTTATATAAGCCAGGTACAAACGTTACCTCGCGATAAACCATCCCACTTTCTGGCCCGTCATAAACCCATAGTTTTTGCGTATCTGGCTCTACCGATCCGATGTACGTGTCTGGTCGTAATAAAATGTGCTGTAACCCAAAACATCAATTTTGTTTTAGAATTAATACTGCCTTTATCCCAGTCATCTTTTTCTTATGATGGTTTCGGGTAATGCTGATGGCACTAGCACATCACTGCAACCATTCAGTGACTAGTGTGAAACTTACAAATTCACTAAAGTCCCGTGTTTTTCCCACGCCTAGGTTCGGTAGGTGGTAAGACATTACTTCGGTCTTAATATACATATACATTTCCATTAAAAGGTAATAGGTAATATCGTTCCAGATTTTCTTACGCCTGTCTGTCATCTATATCTATCTATCGGATGTGCATTTACTGAGGGCGCTGTCTTAGAGAAATAAAGAGTAGATATTCCAGAGAAGAAAAGAAAAGCAAACCACTTCCTTTCCGAACAGACATCGGCAAAGTCAATTTTTATAAAGTCGTATCATCGCTAATATCGCTCACCTCGAGTTGCGACTTTTTTTGGTAAATCTTCTCGATGTCTTCTGCCATCGTTTTGATGAAAGACCACTAGTAGGAAAAATGCCTAGAAATTATATCAATCCTGTTAATGTGTTAAACAGGTAGAACTAAATGGAATGTGTTCATTAACACTGAATTCACGGATTTTGTCGCGCAACAATGACGTGCATTTCACCGTCACACCGCCAAACAAACTAATGGTGAATGGCGTTGCACGTAGTGTGGCAACCTCAGAAAAGTGGCTATTTCCTATCTCTTCGGGAGTCAAGCGTAGTACTCGAAACAGGGTTCGTTGTTCCTCTTCCATAAATATTAAATTGAATTATGTGATTTGTCGAATGTGTACTCTAAAGAATTCTGCCATTTCTTAGTTGGACAAACTGAATGAAGCAAAATGCAACTGTCTGGAAAAATTTTAATTTTCTGAATAGCTATAGCGTTGTCGCGGTTACTACACAAGGCCCGTTTTTGCCATAGCAGCGTAATAGACAAGATCATTCCTTGAGGCTCATCATTTCTACAATGAACAACGAAAATAATAATAAATACTGGCACGTGAGATCATCGAAGCGTTCGATTATAAGCACAGATGAAATTTGTGACAGTTAGAAGTTCGAGAATGTCCTAGCAGTTCATAGGTTGTGAATAGCATACAAACTGCGGATTTGCTAAACTCATAATACCGTTCGGAAAAACTTCTCTAATTTATCCACCAAATTAGATGAACAACCCATATCTTCCTTAATTTATCTAGGGTATACGGACTTTGATTGAAAATGAAATTTCGTAAAGGAGCCCGCAAGGAACATCGGCAGCTGCAAAAGCAAAAGCGACATACTCAGTCGATGCGTTACCTAGAGTGGCAAAGAAGCGGTCGCAGCGTCGCAAACCGAATACAGAAGAAAAAAGGCTCCATGAATATGCGGGGTATCAATGGTCAGATGAACCGAATTTTTACCCAGCTTGAGATCTATGAAAGGCCACAGCAAAAGCAAGAACTAGAGGGTAACAGCCATCGCAAAATAAGGCCGCGGGATGAGGAGGCCGGGATAGAAAGCGACAACTCAGACGCAGACCTCGGCGACAGACTGGTGAGTATATTCCGCATACTAAATTTCAACACATCCAGGGTTGGATTGAGATTTTCCAGAAGTGTTAATAGAACTTAGAGAAACACTAACATACTAATTGTTAAGTCGACAAAAACCGAAGGATAAGATGTTTGTCGATCACTACCGAGTATCTATATAAAATATATTACCGAGTATCTATGTCAAAACAAAGACGGCACAAAATTCAGCCGTTTCAATGTAATTGTTCCCCCATCCCTTGTTATTGTAATTCATTTTTTGGTTAGCTGACTGCTTTTTTCTAATTCTCTATTATCGAAAACTACATTGTTTGGATTATGTGCTTTAGGAGCATGCATACCGTGATCGGTACACGAAGAAAAACATTGAAGAGAAAGAATCTCCTGAGGATCGAATCGCCAGATTACGCCAGGAAAATGAGGCTGAAGATCGAGAAATTGCAAAATTGGAGAAGCTCTTGTATCTTAACAAGCGCAAGAACAATAACATGCCAAAATCATTCGTTGAAGAAGGTCTGGACTTCATCATGGAGCTAGTTGATAAAAAGTACAAAAAGAAATACAACGACGACATGGAACTTATCGAGGATCACGGAGAACTTAGTAACGCACTAACTGGAATAGATGCTGGAGAAGATCATCGCGGTGATGATGAAGGTGGGTTCATACTTTCGTCTCAGTTATTGACTCGAAAATGCAATCAGTCTCCCAGGCATCGCAGCGAGTTACGGTAATCGAGCTTGCGTAGTGGCAAACCCACTATCGAGCTATAAAAATTGCAATGGTCGCAGTGCACCGGAATATATCTTCTCTACGTTATGCAAAGCAGTTGAGAGCGTGAATAACTTGACATATAATTTGATCAACTTGAGAAGTAACTAATGTCGTGATATAACCGCACACCTCGGGAAAATTTTAATATAGAATCTAGCTATGCACCTACTCAGGTATTTGAATGTATTCATATACTGTTTGCAGATGAGACGAGCTCCGGTGATGAGCTAACGCAACAAAATAAAAGGCGACGTGTAGTCAAGTTTATGGATGAGCAGAATGACAATGAAGAAAACGCCGGCACCAATGATAATATAGACATCGATGATGTGGAAGAAGAGAATGAACGATCTGATGACGACTTTGCCGTAGCAGATAAAGAGTTTAAAAAGGACATCGTTGCTGATAACCCAGAAAATGGCGTTAACAGAGAGTACGACGAAGAATGCAGTTCGAATGACGACGACAACGAGGAAACATGCGTCGAGACCAATAGCAGGGACAGTTCTAGAAGTGATATCCATAAAGAGCAAGCTCTGCCAAAGCTCAAAGCTCTTCGCGAGAAGGAATTCGGAAGGGAAAAATTGAAAAACAGCAGAAATACCAGCCATATTGAAACTAAAAGCACAAATGTTCAAGGAAAAAGCAAGAAGCGGACTACTGAGAGTGCGGACGATGTTATGGAAAAGTTAAAGGTTATGAGAGAAGCTAAGGTGAGCTTGTCCACTGACAAGGTTAAAAGCTCTAAGTTAAATTCGAGCAAAAGGACACGAATTTTTGAACCGGTTAACATTGAGGAGCAGACAGATAACCCGGATGAAAATGATGACTTTGACGAGAAAGAGGAGGAGGAGGCTGACAATGCAGTTGAGTCAGACGAGGGAAATGAGGGGGAATCTAAGGATAGTAATTTAGAAGAATTCGATAATGGCGACCAAGACAGCGATGAGATTAAAGCAGACGACTTTATCCGGAAGAGAAACAAGGTCTCCGAAGATGGGACCTACGAAGATATCTATGGACGAAAGAGGAACGCCCAGGGCGACGTTCTCGATACCTACCGTCAGAAATATGTTCCCCCGGCGAAACGGCTTGCAGTGGGCGCTAGTGATAGTAACCTTAAAATCGAATTGGAGAAATTGAAGAAACAAATCAAAGGCCAGCTGAATCGTTTGAGTGAGTCTAACCTGCATCCAATTGGCGTCCAGATATCTGAGCTATATTCAAGACATTCGAAAAACAATGTTACGTCGATGCTTAGCGTAGCCATTGATGAGGCTGTATTCGGCCTCCCCCTGACCCCTGAACGACTTGTATTAGAACCAGCGTTGCTGTGTGCCTTGCTGCACGCGAACGAAGGCCATGAAGTGGGAGCGCAAATTCTAGAAGATCTCGTGGACAGGTTTGTGTGCATGTCCTTCGCGAGCACTATAAAAAATAGCAAAATAACAAAATCAGAAGCACCTTTTACGTTATAGCTTTGAAGTTTAGTCTTATACTAGAATGTTCGAATATGTTCTCAGACTTAGCAACTGCTTACTAACTTAACATACATTTCGTTATTTCCGCACATTTAGGCTCAAGTCTCTGCTGGAAGACGACAAACAGCGGTCCAAGGGTAAACAGTTAGAGAATGTCTTGCGATTCCTCTGCTACTTATTCTTATTCAAAGTGGTCAGCCATGGTATCATCTATGGAGTGTTGAACAAACTGAATCCGATGACTGAAAACGACGTCGAACTCATACTGGTAAATTAAGCTACACTTTCATTTTAAAATTAACTACATTGGCTGTGTCATAATTTGGTAGTATCTATATCGAATTTTATGGTTATTTTTAATGCAAGGGTAGAGATCTAATGCAACAACAATGTGCACCTTGGTAATTCGCCGTTCTTTACGTATCTTGACATCATACTAAGAATCTGTGGTAAAAAAGTCTACATAAACTAAATATATCTAATCTAGCTAAAAAGTACCGTAGTTAATCTCTTGGTAACTACTTCATAGGCTGTATTGAAGACTTGCGGTTTCGCTCTTCGTAAGTCTGACCCGCTTGCACTGAAAGAGCTGATTAGTTCCCTACAAACGAAGTGCCGAGATTCGACGTCATCATCCAGGCATCGTTTTATGCTTGATACACTTTTGGCCCTCAAGAATAACAATATCTCGAAAATCTCCAATTGCGATCCGTCTCTCAGTGAAAAAGCACTAAAAACGCTCAGAAACTGTCTCAAGAAAGGAGCGGTCCTTCAGGTACGTATTCCGTAGTACTTCAGATTTTATAATATGTACATTTTTCTTGTAAATTATTATATCATTATTGGACTAGATGCTCCTGGCTAGATTTTACTATTGTCAAAGGTTTTTAATTTGAAGTTCATCCACTTTCAGGAACTGAACGTATCCCTCGACGATTTGTATAATGCTAGAATGAAGGGTAAATGGTGGCTGGTGGGCTCAGCTTGGACAAACGAGAAGACGGAAGATAAAAAAGATTCGAATGAACCTAAAACAGTGTCGATAGGGATTACTGATGAGTTCAGCACGAAAATTGCAGCACTTGCCCGTAAGGTTAGCGCATTCTTGCGAACAGGGAGAAATGAACTCCTTTGCCAACTTATAATAATTATACCTTTGTCAATCAATAACGGTACTTTTTCTGCAAAATGATTCGTTTTTCACAAACTAAATCTTTGTTAATTATAAGTTTTTCAGTTTGAGTTCTAATATCAGTATCTGCTCATGTACTGAATAATTTCTCGCAGGCTGGGATGAATACAGATATTCGACGTTCAATCTTTTGCATCATTATGTCTGCTGAAGACTATCTCGACGCTAGCGAGCGTCTCTTGAGGCTCAATCTTACGCACCTTCAGCAACGAGAGCTTTGCTATGTACTCCTGCTCTGCGCTAGAAACGAGAAGCGTTTCAACCCTTATTACGCTCATCTAGCGCTTTTTTTCTGTAATAAAAATAAAAAGGTGATCATTATGTACCGGTAGAAAATACACAGCTTTAATTCACCATTACCTTACATATAAGCAGTAATTTACAGGTATGCAAAGATATAATACTTACCACTTCTAGTAGGTGCGTGCGCGCTAGTTGTTACATTTAATGAATTATTTCTCGCCAGCAGAGAGCCCTCAGTAGTCATAAATTATGAAAACTTGGATTTTCCATTAAACTAGTAATGCGCTTAGATGTTTTTAAACCGTTGTTCCGATTGCAAGAATACGTTATATTTTGTATATGTGTTTAAATAGCCAATAAAAAGTTAAAATAAAAAGTTAATAAAAATATATTGAAAAGTTCTATTTACTTACAATCTCTTGCATGATTCTTTCAGGTTTTCTCAATGACCCTCCAGTGCGCGATTTGGGACGCAATTAAAGCTATTGAATCGTACTCTGAGAGCAAGATATCAAATCTGGCACGATTCACGGCGTTGCTAGTGCGACGCAGAGGCTTACCGCTGGCCATTCTTAGGAACGTCGAATTTGTTGACCTATCAAACGATAAAGTCATACAATTTCTCAGGTATGAAAAGCATACAATAAAATATTAAATAATATGCGAAATATTCACAATTACAATAAACAGGATTAATCACTTTGGTCAGAACACTCTCTGAGAGATGTTACGCATTTTGTAAATAATTTGACGTTTGCAGGGTTCTTCTTTTAGACGTGTTGCTCAGCCTGAAGAGCGAAGATGTCTTTCTTCTGTTCTCGAAAATTGCACTGGCGGGATCAAAGCTAGAACTTCTCAAGAAAGGACTCGGTGTATTCCTCAAGAGGTTCCTTCTTCGGAATGTAGAATTGGATAGCGTAAAAATGGAAGAAGTGAAGAGAAACATTAAGGCCGCTGAAGAAGGCCTCAGTACACAAGCCGAGAAGATAGATGAAAGCGAATACATATATGGTTAAGTACAGCTATCCTAAATGGCGGTTTAAAACAGGTGACACCCCTGATTTGTTTACTACGTAAATACCCGCCATATATGCTAGGAAAAGGTTGTCAAGTCAAATTGACAATTTATATTCAACTTAATTAGATCGAAGAGTCTAATATAGTCTGCTTTACTTTGTAGAACATATGTATCACTGTATATATGTAATTAAATAAAGGTGTGATCTTCATCCTACCAAAAATGAGTTCTATTTTTTAAGAAAGTCTAGCAATTGAAGCAGTTAAACAGCTGGTACCTAATTACAATTATGTACTTAAAATTTGAAAACAAAGCAAGCGTAAAAACAAAAGTACCATTTCGTTTTCCTTATATTCAGTATAATACCTATAGAAAATATCTGCCCTGTGCACTGGTCTAACATTTCTCCTTGCTATATTTCAACATTGAATCATGAGCCATAAACACCAAAACAAACGCGCCGTTCTGCGAGGTTTTGGCTACGCTATTCAAAGTATTGTTTAGAACTTGCAGATAAAAAGTCTCTTTTTATCCGAAAAGTCATGGGTAGTAAAAAAGCTTGGAGAAACGTATAAGCGCTTATTTTTTGGCTTTTCTTTTATTTGTAGTAATTTAAGTACACAGCTGTGGCGTTTGACCACAGTGTCATTCTAAAACCTAGGCAGATGAGAGAGAACGCACGTGCCCTAAAATGGACTAAGAACTTGGTTAATCGATATTTTCATTTTATGTCAAGAAGAATGTTTGTGAAAGTTTTTATGCAAAAGGAAATCAAACGGAAAATTTTATTACTTCAGAGTTTTTGGTAATTTTGAGTGGGGCGTATGTGGTATTATGGTTTTATACCGAGACAATGCAGTAGCCTAGACACATAACTTTTTGGATTTGTCTTATTGGAGCTTTCCGGCTGTGGTTGCTCTGAGTATTTAAGATTAGATCCAAGGCAATAATCTAATGTTAGTGAAATTATTCGAGCAGGAAGTATAAACAATACCGGAAATTCTACCGCATTCTCCGGTGAATTTGTATAATAAAATAAAAATAGTTGTGCGCAATTTATCATTATAGAATCATGAGGATGAACATCGTAGCCATATCGGCGGAGACGTACTTAGCTCATCTTAAAATATTAGCAGATCAATCGGATGAAACACGAAACAACACGATGATTCAGCGGGACTAAACCGTCGATTTTTCGTCACTTTGACCCCAATATGTTATGTCTCTCACCGGCCTTTATACAAGCTGTCAGAAAGAAAACTCTTCAAGTCCAGTTTATGTCTGTGATGTTCCATAATATATACACAGAGCCAACGCACTCAGTTAAAACTACTACACACAGAGTCCTACCGCTTGCCTGCTTCCAGATTAATATAACATACGAGTTCCATTTTATGCAGCAGCCTTTTGATGAAGTGGAATCCGCCGGTACTAAATGTGCTAATGCATTTCTCGCATTTATTTGAATGTTCGCGGGCTGACTGTACGCCAACCGCCGACCGACGAATGAGGGGCGTTGCGATCGCTGCAACCGAACCGACGGATGTTAGGCCTTGGTCGAATCTTTTCACCCGACGAGATGCCTGGATTCACGAAGACGGTAAGGACTTTTGTGAAATATGGTTGTTTTCGCAAGATTTCTCCACTGTCTAACCTGTTGAAAAAATTAGATAAAAGGAAGCTTTGTATGTGGAGAAATATGCGAAAACTGCTTAAGGTCAACGTAAATTTTCATTTGTTTTCTGTGTCAGCGACATGTGCTCGAAGGCCTGTTCACGTGGAAGGAGGGCTACTTTCCTATGACGACACCGAAGCTCATTTTCGCTGCTATAAATGTCGTGGATGGTGTTTTGGAAGGATCTATGCAATTCGACCTTCGGCGAATCCTTAGAAGTCCTTTCATCGAAAGTTACTATCTTGTTGCTTAATTTAGCCGGCGTGCTGCCCGGAACTCCCGGTAAATTCGCCCATTAAGTAGCCTGTGATGTTATTGATGTGAACGGCGAGAGGGTGACTTACGTGCGATTGATTTCGTTTTGTGTTCTAAATTTTAGCCGGTCTACATCGACGGCAAGGGGCACCTGCTGGGTCGCCTAGCATCCATTGTGGCTAAGACCCTGCTAACGGGTAAGTTCACTCAGTTATGCCCGAGATTTATGCTCATTGTAGGACTCTATGGGTACACCCCATTTTCTTCAGTTCGTGATAGTAGATTTGTGATGTCACTTGGGCTTTCTACACAATTTCTGTTGACTCTTTTTAATGAACAAGTTGTTCATGAACAAGGTGTTCAAGAGTTCGTCATATTTATCTGTCAGTTGTATTATGTCACATAAAATGAATTTAAACCAACATTGGCAAGATATCTTGGGACTGCACGAAACATTATGCTGGGCCTCTAGGATCTTGCAAATACTAGAAAACCCTATAAATGGACCGTTTGCCGTTAATTATCGGTCAGCAATGGTTCTAAACGGGGTTCACATTGTTTTCGCATTGACGATATAATATCAATCAGCGGGCCGCAGTCATTTTAATCAGAAAATAGTTTTAAAAACTTTTAAATCTTATTAAGAGGTCAGTAGAAATTGCGATAGCAATCTCCCGAAGCGCTTCTTATTACCTCTCTCAAACATATCTTTTGAATCAAGACAAAAAGGCAAAGTAAATTGGGGATTTATTGAGTAAAGAATTCCGTCAGGTCCTTTTAATTTAGAGGGGTCTATTGAGACTGCAATCTCACCATCTCAAAATAAATCTTACCAGCGGGTGAAGTTTGTCGAGCATTGGAAAGGCAAACTTTTTACTTTTTCAGACGTAAAAGAGCACAAAAGGAGCGAATGATTTGCCCTTTCGTAAACAAAGAACGCGAATGAGTTGCTCTCCCTTAAACAAAAGGAGCGAATGATTTGCCCTCTCTTAAACAAAAGGAGCGGGTGATTTGCCCTCTCTTAAACAGAAGGAGCAAATGATTTGCCCTCTCTTAACTGCATCTGAATCTCAGTTGTATCCCCTACGAGTCCCTCTTACCGGAAGGAAAGTGGCGTCTGCTCTCGGTCATTACCGAAAGGAAAGTGGCGTCTGCTCTCGGTCATACCGCCACATAAATTGATTGCTTGCAATCATTTAGGCCTTTTCCGAGGCCGACTGCTTCATTGGTGAGTGTACGATCCTTACTTCGTGACCTTTTCATTTGTTCAACTGCTTTTAGGCCAGAAGGTCGTTGTAGTCCGTTGTGAGGCGTTGGACATATCTGGTGGCCTCTTCCGCAACAAACTCAAATACCTTGCGTTCTTGCGAAAGCGCTGCAATGTCAACCCGCAACGTGGACCTTTTCACTTTCGTGCTCCGTCGCGAATCTTCTGGCGCGTTGTGCGTGGTATGTTGCCTCACAAGACGGCACGAGGTCAGAAGGCACTCCGTAACCTGAAGTGCTTCGAGGGCATTCCTCCTATGTATGATGTCAAGAAGCGCATGGTTGTGCCTGCAGCACTGAAGGCTGTCCGCTCGAACCCTCGCCGCAAGATTTGCAAACTGGGCCGCCTAAGCTCTGAGGTCGGATGGAAGTACGCCGATGTCGTGGAGACTCTTGAGGCTAAACGGAAGGTCAAGGGGTACCTACGGTTCAAGCTTATCAAGCTTGAAAAGGTTAGTACTTATTTTCTTCGTAATGCTAACTTGACCACTAGATTTGTAATGGAGTAGGAATTTTTACTAACATATGAGAATCTCATTGCGTGACCCCTGTGTAAACAAGATTTGCTATTTTGTGTTTATCTGGCTGAGGTTGCTTGTGAAGTGTACATGAACTACTGAGATACTTTAGCACCTTTGATTTATACGTAACTCATGGTCTAGCCTGTGTAGAGTTGATAGTTGCGATACTAACCAGCAATGCGTTATACAAGTGACAACTCTCGTATGGTTACCTCTACATAAACGACTCGCATTTCGTCTATTACTTGTTATTTTTTCTTTCACGTACGACGATTTTCTCCCATGTTTACACGTGAATTCCGAACATACTTCTCTTCACCTAATGCCAGCGTAGCTGGGTAGTAGCAATTTGGGTATTATTTGCGTGTCGTGTCACCTTGGTGTGGAATGTATTTGTGTGTGTGGTTCACAGAAAAACAGATTAAACGTCAGCCATAGCATGTAATGAAATCGAATAGTTTCGTACAGTCGCAATATGCTAATAGGAGTATTGATTACCTTTGCAGAAATTGAAAAAGCAGGCGAAGGAATCGGTGGCAAAGGAGATCGCTCCTTATCAGGAACAGTTGCTAAAGCTTGGCTACGCCTGCTGAAAAACAGGTGTACGTACGTTAGTGGCGGGGAATAAAAGGCCCTCTTGTAAAATAAGGTGTTTTTTGTTGAACTATTAGATCAAGTGGTTTAGCGCTAGAGTAACAAGCATGTGCCAAAGAACTTTCTTGTTTTGTGAGCAGAAACGTCTACGAATTGATGTCCATCGCCGTGCTAATGTCAATTGTAACTAAAGATCTGGTAGCGCAAGCATTATCGCTGTTTAGGGTTTCGTTTATGATCTGGGTCGAATGTGTATTAAAGAAATTTGTTCTCTGGGCAGCGGTGATGACCATCTAATGGTCAAGATTCGTTGTGGGGTAGATGGTTTCTAGGCGATTGTATGAGATACGTGCCATGTGACTGTCGAATTGAGTGTGACCTTGAAGGGTTGCTCGGTAGGATTAGATAGCTGCGGTCGAGCTCGGTGTCTTGGCGCATTCGCGTGCGCCTTGCGACCGGAGGAACACGTAGGAGTGACCAGGTTTGACCCACGCCGTTGCACATTTACATTTATGGGGTCCGTCTTCCAAGTCATGCAAAAAGCGATACCGTGGACGTTGAATGTTGGCCGATGGTCCGCCTTAAAAATATTTTTGGGTAGCTGCAGATAACTTTACGGTGTTTCCAGTCTAGGGCATCGCCGTCTCAACAATCTGCGATATAGAAAATTCATTAATATGCTCGGTTGGCCATTGTACTTCTCGAGTTATACCGTGAATTAACATCGATTTTAAAAAAGAAAAGAATACCTGTACGAAAGTGAAACATCTTCCAACATATTGTATTGCTATAGCTGAATCGTTTGCAAGGTGCACTCTGTGGCAAGCGCCATAATGGCTTGCGCCAATTTAATGCCCTGCTACAAAAAATTCGTTCAATTCGTCCTGCGTTAATTCTCGTGATTGGTATTTACTGGTGTCGAATGGAATACAAATCAATTAAATGTAGAACCGATTCCTCTGTGGTCTATGTATTTTCCTGTCAGCGACAGCTTACTGCCGATTATGGGGATCGAAAAAGTGCGGGTGCACGCTACATGTGCCACTGTCTATTAAATCCACGCTAAAGCAATACGTTGCTAGGCAGATCTCGCTCTTGGCCCTTTTGCCGTCGGGTCTTACCAGCATTGAACATGTTAGCATATTTACTGTAAATTTAGTAAGTTCATCCAGAAAGTGTACGGTTATAATTTGTGAGTTCTAATCAACACAGACCCAGAACAAAGTGAGCTGCAACTAAGAGATGGTTGTGGCAGTTTTTTGCGTCTCTTCGTTCCTCGACTATGCCGATCTTGCAGAGACTTCGAGGTCCATAATGACGCTATACAAACTGTACTGTCATCATCGCAAACTGGAATATCCGGCGTGCGGCTTTAGCGGTTCGACAAAACGAGCAGGTTACATCAATTGATCCTGTGGAATCTTATCAAAACATATGCAAAAGATTTGTCATACATTCAGAAGCAGCCAACATTCCCGATCTGGGATCAAAGTCCCTTGGCGGCACATGCGGCTGCAATAAAATTCCGGTTTTACCGAATGGATAGGAAAATTTTCCGATGAGTGAAGTGAATTTCCATTCGGGCGAAATTTCGCTGCGAACCGCACACTTTTTGAACTACGATTGCATGGGTGTCTTTGGGGGTACTTTCCATTTAGAAGTCAGTGATTAAATTTCATGTTCTTACTTGTAAGTTGTAGTTCGATCCCCGCCGTTGCACATTTACATTAATGCGGTCCATCTTACGAAGTAATGCAGAAAGCGCTACCGTGGACTGTAAATCTTGTTGGTTTGTCCTACTATGTTTTTGATACTTGTAGCAATGAAGTCGGATCGTTTGTCGTTAAATATTTTGCTTTGAGGTAAAGATGCTGTGGAAGATTTTAGATTTTTTGGCCGTTTCCATATTTAAATCAGAGTATAGTATTCGTGACATTTTGCTTTCAGTTAAATTCACATGAGCATTTAAGCTGACAAAAGCTTATGCCGGATATTTAGGTATATAACGGGCGTTAACTTCCAGCAGAGTCATTCATTTGATGGTGCTTCTGCAGAGTTTTGAACGCCCAAAATTGCTAGGCCTGTGAGATTTTATGGTAGGAAGCTCTCAATCGAAATTTATGCTTCCTTGTCTCCTGTGAGGGCCACAGAACTCAGCACTTGGTGGAAGGTGGCACAGGCCGACGGGCAGATTGTAATTCTAACGACATACTGGTGGCGTGTGAATATTCGCTAGCTATTCAGGCTGACTAAAGCTGAAGCGTTTATGGCAGTTTTGTCGGTTGACTGTCCGAACGATCAGTAGGAGTTGAAGAAGCACAGCCGCGCTGCACACTGCATGTATCAGCCTTCTCGTGACTTCAGTCTAGTAGCAACCGACGGATAGTGCCAGCAAGACCTTTAAATGTCAATAGGGCGGAGACAGTGGAGGTAGACACTTGATGACCCACCCTCCAATCTGTGCCAATCTTGTCTAGTTAGCTGGAAGACACGAGCGGTATGATCGCACTTGCTCACTCAAGGCACGCGCATTGCTACTTTAAGCGGCAGGGTTTAAGGATCTTGCCAAAAACAACCGGCTTACTGATGAATTTCAGCGCTTTACGCTTTCCAAGAGGCTTCCTCTGCTGATATTCCCTGCCCTTCTCTGCCTCTGACCTACAAACTCCACGCCTTGCCTGGACCCTTACAGGCACACCGTCCGCCTACTAACCCACCGAGATCAGAAATTGCAACGCGCACTACACACGCCTTTATACACACTCACATGTAACTGCTCCTTTCGTCCAAAAGAGGTTACAGTAATATGCACGAGTTAACAGTATGTGCCTCTATTATACGCATTAGAGGTGTATATCAATGGACTCGTTACAACATTAATGGCTCAGAAAGCCGTTTGACAACATTTTGGTCAATTGGCTACTTCAGCCCAATGACATTCCCTCGTAGTTTTTACATAATAATGGTGCCGCCGTGATCCTCTAGTTTGGCATTTCCTTGTTATAGCTGCCTATTCATTTACTTTAGGTGAGTTTACCAACACAACGCACTTCTACTCATTCCCATAATGGGTTCGATGTTAGAGCTATTGTGGATTAAAACGTGCAAAATTAACGGTCGACTGCACAGAATGTTCTGGGCTTAACAGCTCTGCGTTCTGACTTGATCGCCCTACATGTATTCATAGGACAATTTTATCTTGTGCATTATGTACACCAATTATATTTTGGCGTATAGCAGAGTATAGCGGGAAGCCGTTCGGTGGACCTTTACCGTCCCGAGAGGTGTCGAGTTTAATCTGCGATAAAAACTTCGAGTAAGAAAGTCGCATTGTCACTACACACTGTGCGATTACATTCAAACGAATACATATAAAGATAGCACGCGGTTACGTCAACAGCCATCATTCTCGGAAGTTAAGCGTAACAAATGCTTTTTCTCGTTAAACACTGGCTGTAACACTGTTTGTTCACTCCGATGGCCTGGCTTTGACCAAATCACCGTCAAGCTCGGTTTACAGGGTGAAAACAATATGAATCGACGCAGTTTTACAAAAGTGACAAACTTACTAAATATATTGTGAAACGCGTGTGGCAGGTTTTTCAAGAGCACAGTCATTCTGAGTGTGCTTTTCTACGAGGCTTGCCATAAAATCTCGGTTCATGATTTTTCCTTCCTTGACCACTTTTTGTCAGGTTAGGTTGTACGGTGGACCCACAGATGACAAAAGAATGAAAAGATTGCACAAAATCTATGCCTAACTCTAGGTGTTAGCAGTTGAACAAGCCACAACGAGGGCTCCCAAACTCGATGAGGTCAGTTGCAACTGCAAAACTGAACTGAAATCAAGCAGATGAACATGCTTACATCTCTCCAGGCGTCGTTCATTTACCGATTTCGAATAAAACAACAGCTACCAAAGATTTCCGTAACTATCACACGTTACACGTGAAGACATTTATTTTTTTCACTTAAATTACATCGCATCGAGTATCTTCGATTCACGAGGGAAATATGTGCGGTCATATGCATTGGCACAAGTCGCACGGTCTTCATAAAAAACCAGAAACATACATAGCCTAATTTTCAGTTGAGTACATTGTGAGCTACTATATGTACACGTGTATGTACGCAGTAGGGGCTCATAGTTTCAATACGCAAAAAACAATAGGCACTCTCGACATACGCACTCTCGAAGTAATGCAAAAATCGGTACCGTTAAATGTTGGCTGATGCTCATCCCTAACAAGTAAAAAAAACAGGCAATATTCGAAAGTGCGGAGAGCTACGATGAAGCAACCATAGCTAGCGGATTCTACTTCATTCTACATGAAGAGATTGAGCCGGCCATCGAAATGCGTGTTGTCTATAAATGATGTTGTTCCAGTGGCCAATTGTCAACTCTTTCCTAACACATTTGTTCTCCTCTGCACTAGAAATTTATCTTCTTCGGAAGCGCCATTCATCAAAATTTTCTGGAGCTACAAAGGTGGTAACGCTTTAGACGTTTCTGCATTATCGTGAATAACACTGGCGAACTTAAGCGGACTGTCGAAGCTTTGATCGGATTCACTATCATTTCTACTGAGTGTTGTTACGAGTCATTTCGATTGAAATTCTGGCGAACTTAAGCTGACTGTCGAAGCTTTGATCCGATTCACTATCATTTCTACTGAGTGTTGTTACGAGTCATTTCGATTGGAATTCAACAGTTTGCTGTTTAGCTATCGCGCTTTGTTTACATCGGTTTAGCAACCGATAGACGTTGGAAAATCGTGCGTTACTTGGTTTATCTCGTTCATCACTTACCGTTTTTGCTGTAATTTGAACTTGACTCTTTGCCTCTTTCTTCGGGCATGTTATTTTGGTCCCAACTTTCCGAGCCAGCGTTTGGCAATCCTAACTCTGTCACCATTCGATTAGGACAGATCTTTACACAGACAGATCGGACAGATCTTCTAGGAAGTCATTACACACAGATAACTTTGACCGTCAAGTTTGATAGCCAATCGCCTTTGGCGTAGTCAGATTCGATGACTTCTACTGACTATGGCGTTCGGCCATTTGTTTCGTTCGAGCTTGATGAAGTTCTACCCAATGAGTAACTTTCCCGTTAGTACTGGCTGGCTTCGTTGTAATGAGCGTAGCCGGGAGTGGTCGGCGCAGGAGTGGTTTCCATGTGATTATATTCCCAATAGTGTTCGCCGTAACCGCCTCGCTTCTCGCCCCAGTGAACCTTGGTACGGAAGCGTGGACCGTGCCGGCTCTCGTGTCGCTCGATGAAATGGTACGGATTACCCTTGCGGAAGCCAAACTCGTAGGTGTCCATCTGCGGAACTTTTGCATACCTGTATCATTAACGAAGAAACAATTCCCGCTATATATGGAGATCCACCGTAGTGTTTTTATATCGCCTCTTCCGCTATTAAAATTTTCAACTACATTTCTACAACTTGATTAAGGATGTTGACTTATCGGTTTGATTAGAGGAATTTAACAGTATTTTACTCACTGAAAATATCTGTCGCGTCGTCTTTCTCTGCCGCCACCTCCGTCACCATAACCGCTTCCGCCCCCACCCCCACTTGTAAAACTACCGCCTCCATTGCCCATACCTCCGCCGCTGATTCCTTCGCCGATTCCTCCAAATCCTCCGCTATGTCCACCTACTCTGGTCGCCGTTCTTTGGGCTACTTGGTTGCTATGAGTGGCGGACGGTGTTAAAACCTCTGTATCAGGAGTAGAAATAAAAGCAGTTCTATGTTGGGAAATGGGAGCCGCGGGAGAAGACGAGGACACAAGAGAGCGGAGGTCACCACGCGATAGAATTTGCGTTGGATTTCGTACAGAACCTTGGGTTGAGTAAATGGGTCGGGTGCGTAAAATGGTTGAAGTGGACTTTCGGTTGCCATACGTCGATGACGAGGAGAAGGATGGATAAGAATAATCGCCCACTGATAGTTGTAAGGAAGAAACTGCATTGCTAAATCCCACAAGCGCTAGGGCAAAAAAGGTATAGATGACCTGAAATTGTAAATAGAAATTCCAGTAAATTAATGTTCACTCATTATCCAAAGGCTACGATAAGAGAAAACAGCTCCTCAATGTTAAGAACAATGAATGGAGAAGGAAGAATGAAGAAGGACATGAATATTAAGAAGCTGTATGTCCCAATAATCATATCATTTTATTAGGGTTACTAAACACGCAAAAATGAATAAAATTGTCTTATGAAGGCGAAATTCGGTGTTGGCTGTTGCACAAAAACATAACACGATGATGGTTTGACTTCGACATAAGGTATCTTCCATTCGAAAATTTGGCAAACTTGTTTCCAAAAGTAGACAAATTCAGCTCTGTTTTTTTTGAAATGGCGTTGCTGACATACAGAATACTGCGGGCAGAGATCCGCAATTTATGTTTGTTTCATCTAATTGTTAAGTCAGGCCAACTAGTGTCACCTATTGTGTATAAGGGATACAGAAATAAGGTAAACACTTTGCAAGATTTAGTGCAACATCGGTTCTATCGAGATTACATATTACAGCATAAATACATTAGTCAATCGTTTTCCTCGTCTTAGAGTCATGTTTGCATTCACTTAGCCGTCAAGGGTGCGTCACTTAACGAACGAAGCATTGCTCGAAGGAAGTACACTTCACCTCTGCAGCACTTTTGGGCTTACCGTAGACTGCGTCGCTTGACGCTGAAGTGGCATGATGTCTATGTTTAACGTTGGTGGCTATATGGAGGAACAGTTTGTTCTATATATGCAGTTCACGCCTGGAGACTGGGGCTGTGCAACTCTCTCTCGCATCTTCATCTTGTAGCAAATAAGGTGCAACAGCAGGTACTGCAAAAGAGTACCTGGACCAATACCTTTCAAAATCATTCAAGCGATATAATGCGTTTTTCCCGTCCTTCCATAGCATACCTATCGACTGCTGCCCAAACGCCATCCAATGGTCCAAATAGGGGGAGCAACACTTTGTTAAGCGCTACTTACTTTTGACGACACACTGTTTCGAGCACAGTGAGCGGTTCAGTGGTTGTTAGACGGGTCGTTTGAACTTGACTAGCATTTTAAAGAGCCCTGCGACGGTAAGATGCGGCTAATGAAAAGCTCTTGTCCATCGTCACACAAAGTTAGTTGTAACTGGCAGTAAATGCTTCATGAATATACCAACTCTTAGTACGAGTGTGTGACTTTGGGCTGTTTTGTGCTTGTAGATAGCATCATTATGGCACTCTCAATATTCAGTTAATGACAAACGTAGTAATTATTGTTATTATCAGATAAATGTGATTCGTTTCTGAATTAGTAACATCAGTATAAATTTCTTTTAATATGTATCCTCTCACGGCTTCTTCCTTAAAAAATAGTGTCCTTATGAATTCAGACGTTTGGTTTTGGTGTTTTTGCCTTAATTTACCCTATGCTCGAGAACTCTGGTAATTGCAAGTTAAAAGAGTATCACATTTGGCACGCGTACGAACGTGAGCTCTAAACAGTGAAAAATATAAGCATGTATACCGTTTCATAGGCAGTAGACTCTTTTATATTTATAACGTAACTGAGATTACCAGCAATTCTATCAAGATAGACCAATTTGTCAATTTGTCAGTGAAACTGCTCTGCAAGGTTCTTCGAGAAAATTGTAAAATTACTTGTAACTAAGATTGTTTCTGTATTTCTCACTGAAAATTTGCATTTGCTATAATCACCTTTGATATTTACGCCTTTTTGTGTCATTTCACATCACGAAAAATCTTTGTGCCATTTTAGGAAAACCACACGAAGTTCATCGCACAGTTACACATGTAAATTATCAAGTTTTATTTAAGAATTTTTCCCCGCGACAATTCATTATCTCCAAGGTGATTTCCAACAGGAAAAGGACGCTACCGAAAAAACCTAACCCAAAAGTAACTTTATGAATTTTAAAACAAAAGAGCACCTTCGGAATACCCTTTAGACTGTGCTGATTTGGTAGATTCTCTTAGTGACTAAAGTATACGCTAATTATCCCACAACCATTATAAATACTAATTAAAAATCATTAATACTCAGTGACTTTTGGATCATTCAATGCCCTACCAAGCGTTGCGATACGTTCCAAAACTAAAGTTCATGAAAACAAGTGAACACGTTTCTTATTAACATCCCTTATTCCATTTCGGTATATTTGTGTAATTCATACGTCGATGGTTTACACCGGTGTGTTTTACTAAGTTACTAAAAGAACAATATTTAGTTTGAGGTAATTGAGGCCGCGGCTACTGTTTGACCAAAATCGATTTAAAGTACTTCCATATATCTGAGACATATTAAGCTTTAACATAAAAAGGAAAAGATAACATAGCAAATATTATTTTTATTTTTCTAGTGTAACTACAATATTTAAGAATATCTTTTTTACAGTTTGTATGTCACCAAGTAAACATAAATTGTTCCACCACACGGAATAGCATTCAAAAAATGAGCCTCACTCAGACTATAATTTTGTGATTTTTCCTATTCGCTTTACAATGAAAAAAACATCTGTATCGCCTCGAAGAAAAACAGTAATTACTCAATATGAATCATAGAGCAAACAAGATTAGCATTATCGCGCACAAAGTATGCAGAATGTACGCAAAAGGGACGCAAAAAGGAAAAGTTTCAATGCCTAGACGCAATGACTAAAATCAATCTCGTCGTTCTGAAGAATCTCGCGCATTTCTTGCGTTAGTAGGTCGTTCAGCGAACCACCGCCGTGTTTGTAGATCCATTCAGAATTTACATAGTCATACCTGCAATTAGCTAATGTTAGAAATCGATTAAAAAATTAACGAAGCACCTTTACTTTCCTCTTAAGATCCCTATGCGTTTAGACCAGCTATGTGCATTATCCTATCGGGAAACATCCACGTGCCCAAGAGAAACCCCTGAACGCCGGTAGTTTAATGTTATATATTTAATGCTTTGCCAACGCTAATCCGGCATCCCGGCACTGGTACCATTACGATAAACGCACCGAATAATACGGTGAATATTCTAAACAGGTTTACCTCTTTGGCCCTGAAATTGGGCTGGACAGCCATATCTGTCGATTAGGCGTTTGTTTGTTGATCACATAAGTCCCGTGAATCTTGCCCAGTTTTACTGTCAGTACCCCGTCGCTTAGGTTGACGTCAGCATCATCTACGTCTTCTACCAACTCCTCAAAATACTCGCAGAGATTTTCTAGGCTAGCTTTGCTTACTTTCTCGTACTCGACTAACGGCATTTCGCAAATGACTGGACTTGTTTGAAAAAGTCGATTCGCCGGCGTCCGAAAAATGCTACCGCATTGCAAATTCGCCATGAAAAATGCAGGGAAAAGACGAGCTGGTCCTGTTCTCAGGGCTAGTTTTGTGGAGGTATGCCATATTGCACTACCGGTTACCCTGAGTGCCATCCACACTAAACTTAACAAAGCAGAAAACGAACTCAGAAACTTCTCAGTTCATCTAAGCGTTTGTAAATACGAATATCGCACATTGACTTCGCGCACAACAACCTAGAGTCCTGCTGGTGTTTGTTTATAGTGTCAACGTCTGCACTCACGGGTGCTAGATGGCGCTGGTGTAGTGAAAGCAATTATTAACTAGAATAGCGCGCGCTGCAATGCAAAATTTTATGTGGGACCAGAATGATCACAGAAAATGCTCAGCAAACTCTTATTAGGTCATATATGAGCTAACATAGAGATCCCAATATTCTGATCAAAAAACAAAGGAAGGATTCTAGTTTTTTCATACTTTTTAATAATAAAATGAAAAAGTGCATTTCGCAAAGAAAATGTGTCCACAGAAATACTAATGTAAATAGCGTTAGTACCTTTTCGGAAGAAAAAAAGGACACTTCAAAAAAATTCGAATCAAAATAATACTGATCAGCTCTTCGGTAAATTACATAGAGTTCTTATACCCATGAAAGCACACATCTCATAAGTGGTGGATAGTTCTATCCTCCTTACATATCGACTTACTTATATAACATCGTAATTCATGCCAAAAATTGCAGCATCGATTTCGAATCTCCTGTCTTACATAAAAAAAACATAGCAGATATACACGGCTCTGAGGATTAAATGAAACGTTTTTCACTACAATGAAGACAAGCTTCCTTATATGTAAATTAGTAATTGACTGCGCGAAGATACAAAAACAACTAAATAAACAAACTATTTTGCTTCTCAGTATTACAAATGCCCAATGATTAATTTAAACGACGTAAGAAGCGTTTTTTAGAGCTACTAAGCTTGATCAATGAATGTTATTAACAATACGAAAAGAAATCTTTTTTGATTATCCGTGAGATATATTTCAGCACATATATACAATTACACCATCTGTTTTCTTGTTTTCAGTTGCTTTTGAAGATGCCGTATCTCTGTGTGCGATGGCATTCGGACATTTTATACGAGTGAGCAATTTTAACACTTTCTTCCTACTCCTATCTTTTTGATCATAAGCAACATCATAATTTTTACCATTGTTAATATTTTTGTTATACACGAACATACTCTCTTTGTTATTTACTTTTTCTTCTCTGTCCAATACACAGGCTCCCAGTTATCTCCCAATTATTATGTCATTACATCATTTGTCAACCAGCGCGTACGTCCACTCCGGCTCTACCTTTATTAACTATATTGTCAAATTCTAATTTCCGTATCACAATTCACATTTGAGAATGTACAATATGCATATTTCGCTAAGCGTTCATCATCAAAAAACAACTCTCCGTACCCATACATTTACACATAACGCACATTCCTCGACAGCCATACTTGATCTGTTCCCATGCACAATTTGCACGCAAGAAGGCCGCCTGTTCAGAAAGAGGACTTGAACAAAAACAAACTGAAATCTCAAAAAGATAAAATTGAATACCAACGCTTGACAGTGTAGCAAAAATATTGCTATCATTAGTATCCCCTTGAATCAAGATTAAAATATGAACTCCAACGCTCACTATTTGATTTTAACCAATTATAATTGTAGCCTATTATCCTATTACGAATAGGCATTCGTGCGCAAAACCAGTGTAGAATTTATGCATAAATTTACTAAATATGTGAATACCGAGAACAATGTGCGTGTCTCTCATATAATACAAATGCAACGAAATCATTGTGGAGGAGCGACCTAACCCATGCGGGTTAATTGATTAATAATACCAACTGTTTTACAGATGTGTTTGTAGTGTGTCATATCAAATGTCAAGTGTTACCTAGTTTCAATAAATAAGTTAATGAGTTTGCCTTATCATAATAAAAATAGTTGTGTCCGCAAATTCAACAACGAGCTTGTTTTTTCATCAGTTTTTTTCATTAATCAAAAATGAACTCCTAAAACTTATCACCCTTATATACGTTTCGAAATTCTTGCGTAACAGTAATGTTAAATACACTCCAAAGCGAATGTTTCTTTTAATGTTGTGGAAGGATTTGCTTCCTCTTAAGGCCATGCGATCATATTGACCTCTGCGCGAATGAAAGGCAGAATGTGGTGGATTTTCATGTAATTTACCTATCTGTGACAAATGTAATTTACCTATCTGTGACAGTTTGACGCCTGATAAATCCGTTAATCGTGTGACTTTTTTCGTTCATTAACGACTATCGTGATTACGACCTTGGAACTTGGAGGAGACGTTTTCAATGTCCAGTGTTATTTCTGTTGCTGCAATGCCCCTGAATATGGCAAAGCTGGTAAGTCAGGTTGTCTGCCACAAAAATTTCATCTCGACTTCCCGCACACTCGACTGCGACTTTTATTTATGTGTTAACGTTTATAGCGATAAGTTAGTATTCATACAGAAACCAACAAAAGACGACTATGACAATATATAGTAGTTACCAATTAGGGTGATCAGGTTACATTCACATAGCTTCACGCAATTAAATGGATACTAATAGCTACCCTTTCTCGGTCTGTCCTTCTTTAGATCTGTCACTTAATTGCTTAGTTCTCACCTCGTAGTCGGACGAAATTATGCGACGATTGTGTTCCTAAGCGCTGGCAATTTATATACACGTGAACGCACGGACTTGATGCAGCCTTTTGAAGGCTCACAACTGCAAACGGTCTATTGTAAGATCGTTCGTAGATACATTAAAATTCAAACCTTTGTATCACTACAAGTCTCATAGTAATCCTTTAACAGATGGCACCGACATCATAATTTATATTCAGTACATTGGTGGATTTGCCTTCATATTATCGAGTGATATCCATAGCAACCAAGTATGGTCCCAATTTTAAAGGGTTCTCATGACAATTACAGTAGTCGTCGATTTCACCAAACAAAGATCACGATATTATTTGCCTAAATTCGTTTGTTAGCTATGTTAAATATAAAATTCTACTATATCAAACAGGGTTTGGGTAAAAACGAAAAGAAGCTGATACTTTAAGGCAAGTTTTATACTACATAAAGAGTGCCGGAAACAACTTTTGAATTACACACACTTAAAGGGCTAATGTAATAATTGTGTGCGCAAGTCATCGTAAATTATTAAACATGGTTGTATGTTGAAATAAATGAATGCGAGCTTCATAACGTTTGGACATCACTCTTCTGAATGGAGCGGCGTTTAGAAATCGTTAAGCACCCAACGGTTAGCCTAGTTCGATTTCATACGGAAATCCATAACTTCTTCGCAAACCTACTTCGCAGACCCACGTACTCTTTTCTTCACCTACCCAAATGCCTTATACAAATCCCTCCTTAACTTTAACAAAACTCGCGTCAGGCAAATTGCTTTATAATAAATAATCGTCGAGCTGGGACATTATCATAGCTTACTCGGTTGTAACACCATGAGCATCTTGTCCATAAGGAACGCTTGTTTTGAAAACACCTGGTGCGAGCTCAGGTACCCATCAGTGACATACAAACACGGTTCGAGACCTTCTTGAACCGGTTTGCCATAGTCCCAGCTAAACAGCGGTGGATACTGATTTACGGAAAACAGATATGACGCCTCTAATCGGCCGTCCTTCGTGAGTATATGTAGGCCGCGCCGATTGATTGCTACGGTGACTTCACGTGAGCCGAAAAACGAGTCAAGCGAGCCTTGGAAGAAAGCACTCCCGTAGAAAACTAGTTTACGGCATACGTCGAGATAATCCCTCATTAGCGAGGCCTTATCGGTACTGCGGCACATGAGTAGATCGCGGTACTCCTGGACAAGCTTCTTCTCAACGCTCTGGCCGAAGAGTCGCGCCCTTTTGTGGAGATGTTTGTTGGGCAAAAAATGGGCTGCCTTGTCAGTCGAAGCCAACACATCGCAGGCGCTTTGTCCGTCCAACTCTATAGCTGCTTGAAAGGCAGCTAGACGGAGGGCTACATTTTCGGTGACCGGGTATCGTCCTACAACAGTCAAAACAGTGTGCATTTGTAGAGGACAGCACGCTTATGTGTACCCATTCAGCGTGTCTGAGGCATTATCAATACATTTTAATATATTTGGATATATATTTTTGAGAACTGTGTGTTACCTATAGTATTATACAATATTAGAATAAGCTTCTTAAAGTTCCATACATAAGAGGCAGGTCGGCGGTATTTGCTACTCACAAGCGCAAGCTATGACGGATGTCAAAAAAGTCAAATTGCATAAACTTATTAGAGGCAACGATTCAGCAAAGTTATTAGCTCCTCATAAAAATAAGTAAATATCAGTCTTTACCGTCAAGAACGTTGCAGCGCGCTTCATGGTAAAGCAGTTCAAGAACAGCTGGATTTCTTTGACATATGGCTCGCTCTTCTTCCTCGCCCAGTGTCACGTTGCGTTGCAAGATAAGTTTAGGTTCTCCCACAATGGGGACGGGAAGAGTACAGTAAACCTGAACCAGAGCCGTCCATGCCTTATATACATCAAGGGGAGCGCGGCCTACCACAAAAAACCATGCATAGAATGACAGCTGTCATTATCTGCAAAATATAGCCGTTACATGTCTAAGCTTCTATCAATGGAGGATCTCCAACGAGCTTAAACGTAATGCGACTTTTTAATCTCAACAAAAGCGTTGCAAAAACAGGTCATAAATGAGACAGATACATCGGCTGCATTCTTTTTGTTCTTTATCTATCCTACCAGGTTCTAGTTGAAGCTCGAAATCTGCGTTGGCTATCCATAGCGCAAACGCAAGACATGCATCCTGTCCGAGGCCTGGCTCGCATGGGGCGTCAGCCACCTGCTGAAGTATCTGTCCTGCAGTCACACATGAAAGCGATTCAACCTGGAGGGCTAAGCAGGTTCGATTCAATAGGTATACGCAGCACACCTAAAAAGTGCATATACAATGCAACAGTATTAGAGCCTATTAAAAAACCACAAATTTCCAGTGACTATTAGGCGATGCCCCCTTGTTATTAAACCGTAGACCGAAAGAGTTAGATCGCAGTAAAGGCACGTATCGCTTTAGGGAGAACAAATTTCAGTACAATTTGATATAAACACTTTGATATTATTCTTTCACAGAATTATACACTTAAAGCGCCAGGCAGTTTGTGCCAACTATGAGTGAAGTCTGTATTCAACAATTGTAAAAAGCGTGACTTTGAAAAACAGAGTCACACTTGGTATTTATTTATAAAAACAATTGAATTGGGTGGCTATTCCACAAGATGCTTCCATTTAATATGAGTCAAATTTGTCGAGCAATTATAGAGTAGCGAGGACTTTCTTATGGAAACACTGATTTTAGCAGATACTACGCTTGAACCTAGAAACCTGCATTCATTGACGGCAACGAAATGCATGCTTGTCATAGATCTAACCTCTGCTATAACATGATAAAGCGCAAAGAGAACTACTTTCCTTTGCACTTTTCGCTGTAGCTTATTTCTAGAACAACTGTCGCTGACACACCTGACTTCCGCGTGCTTTACTACTTCCAGCCAATGATGAGCTGCATGACGAAGGGGGCGGGGTACCGGGTTGCTGTTGTTGCTGTGGTTGGGGCGATTGGCTTGTTGTATTAGCCAGAATTTGCTGCTGTTGAGGGTTCATCGACGACGTCGTTAGTTGCGATGAATGCTGCTGTTGTTGCTGACTCGCATTACTGGACATCTGCTGTGACTGGCGTAGTTGTGATTGAGCACCGGGTTGTGGTGGAGCTGGTGTCGGGACGACAGGCTGCGTGCGGATAGGCGTGTGCTTGGCGGGGCACCAGCCTGCATCGGCTCCGCCGCCCACCACAACGCCACCCAACTGCAGCGCTTGTTGTTGCTGCTGTTGCTGCAAAAGGATTCCTCCGCCAGAGGGTGGAGGCTGAGGTGCCGGAGGTGGTGCGATATAACCTTCGACGCCCATCGAGGACATCGTTGACATCGCAGGCATCGTCGATCCCAACGACCCGCCAACGCCTCGCCGCACTGTCCCATAGAGTACTGCGTTGTTGCGCATGTTCCAATACTCCTCGCAGTTGACAACGGCCGGGTAGCCTATAGCCATGGGAGTCGAAAATGCGATTATGTAAAAAAGTTAGCTTGAACAATGTGGCTTCTAGAGAAAATTCTTGGGATTTTCGATAAACACTTTAGTGTGCATGCTCATGTACATACATTTATGACCCTCTGATCTCGATAATTAATGAACCGCTATTTGACGGATACTCACATCAACAACTATTTTCTTTTAAATAAGAATGTAAACTCAAAATTTTCTCTGTGCACGCCATACTGAATTAACTTGCTTAATCAACAAAAGTGATAGTTCATTGTTCTTTTGAACCTCTAGAAGCCGGTCACAGGTTCTAATATTTTCAGTAAACTGAGGCGTTTGATCGGGTGTAAGCCATCGATTTCGATACAGTTTATACTTTATCTGGGTTTATCGTAATGGCGTTCACCCCCATTCCAACATGCAAAAGACTTATTTCGAAGAATTTTCATGTTGTAAAGCCGCACAAATAGGTGGAATTTTAGATTATGGTCAGCCGTTGGTAAGCATGAAGAATGTGAAGCATTTCGAACCACTCTGTGAATACAAGAAATTCATATGCATAACGACTCATTCATCACATTACAAATTCCTGCATGAATGGTGATGAATTTTACATAAACATTCCTCTACACCAATGGTACGGCTTGTTCGGGCTCAAACCCCGGGAAACGACGAATTAATATTTAAATTCCACCATCTCATTTCTATTAGTGACATTTGGATATTTATAACGAGCAGCTTACGTTCTTCGTTCGACTACCGCGCATTGACAAACACACTCCTGTCAGAATAGTGTGTGGCAAATGGCAGTACCGTTTCGTCTCGTTGTAATACTACATTCGTTTTCTCTACGTGAGCAAAAAGTCTTCGCTATATTAACACTACTGCACACTACGTCGTCGACTCCATCAAACGACCACAAAACGGCTGAGACAGAGAAAAGGGGCTCAAATTCACTTTTGACCAAAAGATCTCGGTCTCAAATCGTCGTGAATCATCCAGTCCTCAAATGCTATCACACTTGGGATAGGATTGTTTCGACGTTTGTATCCAGAACAAGAGCCAGGTTATTAACACGGAGACTAAATGAAGACTTCAAGACATTAAAGATTTCATGCCATATCGGTAACGTCATAGACGAGAGCTTTGGAAAGTTCGCTTACCGACGGAGTGCATCGCTGCTCCGGCCGCGGGCCCTGGGCCCACCCAACGAAGACACAGAAGAGGAAGGACCCAGATAGCCAATTAGCGTAGGAGAGCCTCCTTCTTTTGGCACCAATTTCGGCTCACTGAGCTCCTGCTCGCAATGTTTTATAGTTTGCTGCCACTGCACTCAGCATCACTGTGCGAACAGCACCAGCAGTATAAATACTTACACAAAGACAGGCGATCCCAAGGAATGCCTCTCACTCATACAACAGACCCACTCGCAAAACCTCCAGTGTGCTGCTGGTCGACTGTAGCCTCGGCCACATACTGCCTAGAGGACCTGCCTACAAAGTACGCCTGCGCGCATGCGCCGCTACCCGAACTACACACCGCTCGTTTCATCGAGACGGAAACAACATCAAGATTTCCCATCAATTAAGTATTTCATTTCGGTTTTCACACCGGAGAACGATTGAAAACCAACAAACACGCTTTTGAGATAGACAGTGTACACGGAATGACATGAGCGTGCACTATGAATTTTGTAGGGGTGCTGTGCGTATTTTGCGTTGACGTTCGAAAAGTCGCCTGGCAAAAACTTGGGCGGCACGACTATCCGCGCGTTTAAATGCGGCGTTCCGAAAATTAAAGATGGGAATTTTGCGGGTTTTCGCTCCGTCTGGCGCGAACTTGAATGTCAAACGGAGAACGGGTGCTCTCACCGGTATTCATTGCATATCGATTCGTAGAAGTAGTACGTCATACTTTGAATAAGTGATGAGCTAAGTTGCAAAGTTATATTATACAGATTCTGTGATATTCGCCCTTGAAATAAGTGCAATTTAACAAAAATGCGTCATTGTGAGGATATACATTATTGCATTACAGCCGCTATTCGAAGCTTTCACAGATATGTTGGATCACTCCTAAATGAGCTTTTATTTCGCTTGAGGCAACTATACCTAGCAATCGTATACTTTCGATAACTATATGGAGTCAATGTGATTGTGAGGCGTTACCTACATAATGTTTATCGTTTCATGCGGAATCTCGTTTACAGTGAAACGAACATTATTCTCTTGAGCCTCCACCATGATGTCCAGATTTAACATGAGCCAACCGAGTAATAATAGCTTTGCTAAAGTGCGCGGAGGTATAAGGCAAGTAAAACGAGGAGTCCGTAAATTGCCAGTAAACCAGTTATTGCACCTATGAACTCATAATGAGGCTAGTTTCGTGTTAAGATTCATATACATTTTATGTTTCATCGTTTAATTATATATATATATATATATATATATATATTTAACACATCTATTTTATTAGCATAATATTCTGAATATTTTTACAATTATATGGTTATATCTACTAAAATTCATAGGAATGTTGAAAATGTATCGATCATAACATCTATATCATGGAAATGTGGAGAGTTTTTCTAACGTTGGTGCTCTTGGAACATCTGGGAGTTTGGTTAGTTTAGCTCACTTTTAGTTCACGTTACGCTTTACAAATTGTCTAGAATGGTGGTTCAATCTTCACGTAAGATTCTAAAACTAACCGTCCCTAGGTAGAAATGACACAGGATCTTTGTTCTGAGACGAGTATAGCACCAAATCATCAAACCTTCGGACGGGGTTGACTCGTGGCCAAGAACGGAGGTTTGCTATAACGCTTGCTATCTATAGCCGATGCCAAGACGGATATGTCGCTTGCCAAAAGGTCCGAGGAGTCCTCTTCTGCGCCAGCGAAGTATGCTTCTTTTGCAGACGTACGGAGTGAGTGGAGACCCTGGTAAGTGCGTACGGGCTGCTGGCAGAGGCGAAGAAAGAAACATTAGAATATGGTGAGGAGGAGGTCTTTGAGCAACCGAATATTACGGGGGATAATATTGCGAGATGCGATTAGACTTCACGACGAAAATATCTTGCCCGCATTTTTCTGCCCTCCTTTCAACGATTTGGGTAAAGAAAACTGAATGTCTGTTTTTTAACAACATTTTCTGCTGACCTATTTTCGCACTCAGTTGGAGATAATTGGAGTACTTAACACCGTCATACATCGGTCTGCTAAAACTAATCTCTGGCCCGAAACTGGATTCTAAATCCCTAATATTACAGTGTGCTATTTGATTAATGTGTGGTGAGTATTTGGGGAATAGCTTACCAGCTCCTGATATCACCCAGGAACAGCTGCTATGACCGATAAAATAAGGATAAACTTATATGTAAATCAATTTCTCTAATTAATGTTATGTACAGCCTGAATTACATATTCTTACGCCCCTTGCGGTATGTTGAATCAATAAAATTGTATTGCTTTATATATCAAATACTTCCAATATCAAATGCTTGCTTTCTTTTTTTCGACTTTACATCATCACCTGACCCCGACCGCGTGGCTGCTATTTTTAAACACACGTATTCTTTGAGGGAAATATATGCATGCATCTATGGGACAGTCAGCGTGAGGAAAGGGTCAAAAAACGAATCCTTCTGTTTAGTTGCCAGTGAAGTCTTATACCTCAAGCTGCAATGAAAACAATGTGTTTTTGTTGTATCCGAGACACTACTATGCATCTCGTGCGTTTTTTTTTATTTTTTCTATTTTAGTTCATCATAATCCTCTTTTAAAGTCCAGGTAAGTCTATACACAGATTATCTGCATGCTAAATACATCGCAATAATTATCTTCATTGTTTATGTATTCAAGGTTAGCTCTTGCGTGTTCCAATTGTTGTTGACATTGCTGGCGCCCAATGATTTTTCTGGACAGACGCCGCCGCGCTTGTTTCCTCAAGTTCAACGAACTTTTTCCGATCCGCATCCTGAAGCCATTAACTCAAACCGTTCCATACGGCATCGCATAGCGCACAGTGAAACATCCGACATGTCGTCACGCATAAATCATCGTTAGTCATGTTGGCTTCCTCGGATTGAGTCCGAGCGGATCAGATTCGATTAGATCTCTTATTAGAGACTCTGAGTTGGGATCTTTTCTTCTCATCGGACCACCTCTATGACGTATCCGTGTTTAGCCAGGCACGAAGCAAAAGCCACTTATAATTAGACAAAATGAGCCGCTGCTTCAATGATTCACAAAGAATGGAACAGGAGAAGGATTTGACCGGTAAAAACGTATACTGCAATATTATCATATTTAGTATTAATTGGATTTTAATAGAGAGCTGCCTTGTGCCACCCTTGTCCTCTACATCGACTGTAAAACGAACGAAAGTGAAATACCATATATATGCTCTTAAGTTCACGTTGATCTTCCGATAACCTTTTAATCAGCGAGTGCTCACATCTTTCTCTCTCTCTCCCTATTTTTTACTTAAGATTACTCCTATGTTAACTACATTGCACTTGCTTCATATCTTTCTGCTTTTATGAACACATATTCAAATCTTTATATATATATATATATATATATATAT
>MNPL01001753.1:0-14701 GCA_002081605.1 Tropilaelaps mercedesae
TATATATATATATATATATATATAGTGATTGTTACTAATAGTAATAAAACGAGTGGTAATTTAGGTAACAGTTATTATAAATAAGCTGTAGACACCCGATCGTTCCCGATTAGAAATAAAAGAGTATTTCTATTGTACATATGACTCTAGTGCCCTAAGGGCATAGCTTCAGCGTACGCATCAAGATTTCCTCATGCTGTGCTCGAGAGGCGTAAAAGTTGTGTCTTTTTATTCTACAATAAGATTCAATAAACAGAAAAATAGCATGCCCAATATTAGCAAAAGTTCAGCTGGAGGCTTTAATATCGTTGAGCTGCGCTGCTTTTGACTAATCACTAGTGTGCACAGTTTTAGAATAGTTTCGAAAACCCGATGGTCATATAAATTTTCTCTACCAAATTTAGATCTAAATGAACTGAAACAATATCTGGGGACACTGACTGAGACAAATCTTCGCGGGCAAAAAACGATCACTACGTGGTTATACATTCACGTATATGTGGCTGTGGCGTCCACTTCCCTGTAAATGATAATAAAGCAGAATTAAAAGGTAAATATACATAAATACGTATACACATTACTCTATAAAAGTATTTAAAAAGGTGCCTAAGGTTTGTCATCAATTTAATCGGTGAATTCGTGGGTACAACTGAGCTCAAATGGGATCGAAAAGACAATTCTGCCCTACAGGAGAACCTAATATTTAATATTCTTATATTATTTTAAATTCGGAGCTAAAATATTTAAATAGAGATTCAGTTATTTAGGTTCGTTGAAATCAGGGTGACATGATCACAAGCAGACTGTGCTTAATGTTCAAATGTGACCCGGCGAGCATGCTACCGTTAGGCAAAGCGTCACAAAATAGAACATAGCTGGAAGGTCAGCAATATTTTTTTAAATATGCTTCTAAACATGAAACATGGTAAAATCGCATATGTGTGAACATTAACACGGACGAACGAGACAGTGTGGAAATACATTTGCATGAGCATGAGTACAGAATAGATCCGGATAAAAACATAGCTGGAGATTATTGAAACCGAATAGCTAATTGCAGGTTGGAACAATATTCTGAATATGTTTGTGTAACAATATCGAGCAGCGCATCAAACAGGGCTACCACAAACAGTGAGCCAAGGCAACATAAGAATAAAAAATCCAACTCATTGGTTTTTCACTAATTTGTTTACTATAAGGCCATATAGAATAAGCAAGCATCGACTTAGCCGCACTATAGGTCCTTTTTATTCTTCCAAAATGTTCTGAACTGTGCAAAAAACCCCACGATCGAATAGATGAAAGCAAAATGTCTTGAGCATCTTTAGCGTAATATTTAGTACCAACAAAGGAAGAAGACGAACATTGAATTAATAACTTCAGGATTTCACAAACCACTGCGTCTGATTGTGCCTCTGTTGTATTAATAGCCGGACGTACAATTACCAATTGTTTTACTTGACACAAACGAACGATAAGGCTTGTAACAGATAATACAGTAGCTAATGAATTAGATACATAGCGCACGGGATACGGAAGAGTGCTTAAGGTCAATTAAACATAACATCCGCTTCACTGTTAAGAAGATCAAAATTAGTTAAAATATGCATGTAAAACAACGTTTAAGAGCAGTAGCAGCTAATAAATATTTAAGGAAACAGTGCGTTATCCGCAGCTTAAAATGAAAAACTCAATATTGTTTTGAGTATTCACATCGTTATAATCCAGGGCGTCTTTAACTAATCACTTGTAAGTTCTACCATGAACTAGGTACTAACATATATTAAAACTATCTATTTCTGAGTGAAATTTTAATGTCTCCGTGCATATGGTATAGTTTAGGGCCAGGTCTTTCATTTTGGGTCAGAATTTTATAATCATGTAAAAATTAGGTTTTGAACCAGTCGTTGTATTCTGAATTTCAATGCTTGAAAATTCTTCGATGCTATAGTTCCTTATTAGTCACAAGGTATACACATCATTAATGTTCCATTTTTTTTATATGAAAAGGAAACCCACTTATTTTTTGGTGTAACATAGATCTGCATACATCCGCGATTCCAATAGCCACCTGCTACTATGATTGGAGTGTTGTCTTTTTTGTTTTTGTTTGCCATGAAACAGGCAAAAACAAAAAACTCATTAGATTATCTCTCAAATGTCACTCAAATGGTCATCTATTATGTCTTACCTAAATTCGTTAGCAATGGCTGAAAAAACACAATTTAATGTCTTTATTAATTGCTCTTACTGCTTTTTCTATTAGATTTTTTGTGAGAATATAGGGAACGCGTTTTCTTGATATTGTCTTTGCCAAGCTAAAGTTATTTTTTTAACATGCTGTATTTCGGATCCCTTATGTTCAATTTCTGTCGCAACTGTTTTACATTATATGCCTGTTCATAAAAAAATTATGAATGTATTTACTAGTTTTCAACGGTAGATACGTATGCTAAACAAAAGTAATTCGGAGAACTTCAACGTGAGCAACATATTATTCTAGTATCGTGTTTTTTACAGCGGATGGTGTCAAAAAAATGTCTTATAACTTGAAAAATTATAGAAATAAAATAAATTAGGCTATCAGTGGCATACACTAGATTCTTATAATTTTAACAATAATTATCCAATCTTTAAAATTTGACAAAAATACACATACTTTTTTAGGGTATTCTATCCTTTACATCGGATCGTTTTTCAGACTATCCTGTCCTTTAATATAAAATTCCCTTGTTGTAAAAGTAATAGAACAACACTATAAAGTGAATTAACAATATTAGCCAAAGTAAACGATATATTAACGATATATTAACGTTTAAATACGTTTTTCTTTATCCTGCGTGACTGTACTTCATCAAACGTTTTAAATTATGTATTGAGCTCTCACAAAAATATTACTGCGTGAACGTCTAAATAAAAAAGGAAAATATGAAGATGTTAAACGCAACGTTTTCTAAGAATTTATGTTTGAGTTTTCTAAACATCACCGTACACTTTCTCAACGCCCAATGTATATTTTTCCTAATAATAAATATGTTTTCGAGTTATGGTCGCAATTTTAACCAAACGGTAATGTTATGTTCAAATGTTATGTTCAAAAATGTGATCGTGTAAAGATACGGAATGCACCAAGCAAATCAAATCACGAGAAGAAAAAATTTTTTAACAAAAAAGTGTTAGTTTTCGTGGCCATGTAATATGATTCTCGAATGTGGAAGCTGTAACACATTCATGGTAGTTTGCAATGGAATGCTTACATTGGCCTATTAACGTAAAAGTACATCTCCATTTCAGTTTAGCAGCATGAGAGTCAGTTTTCATTTTATAGATGGCCTTCTTTAATTACTATGATGAGCACATTGTGCGCCTTGTTAGAAAAACCTTTGATATATGAAATCTACGTACTCACCAGACATTCCTTCGCACAGAAAAAAAAGTGGGAAACGTGTCGGCACAAGCGTGTACACCGCCGTCAGGGTAATCATAATAATGACAGTCACATTAGCTCACTTACAATTAAATTAATAAACAGTGTTTGTTGATCGGTTTCTCAAGCTTCTCAATCTTTGTTTGTACGTCACGACATTATTTTTTAAAAAAGTAAAATTCATAGGTGTTACTGGAACAACCACGAACTTCTAGAACTTTGACATTTAATATTCCTTTAAAGTAATTAACAGTTAAGCAATGTTCTACCAATGCTCTGCTCTTGGTGAGACACAATGCGTATGTCGATATCTGTTTGCCAGTTTAGTTATTGGCACATTGCGATCAATATGCATGACATTTGTATTGGTCATGGCATGGCTGTCTAGCGCATCGTATTACTGTATAACAGAGACATAGCAGAGACAGCATCGAAACACTCGGATCTCGTAAAGATCTATCAACTTCCTTCCCGGTAATTTTCAAAGCAGGAGCTACTTATTACAGCACAGGTGGCACCACCTTACTGGTTATTTAAAGCACAGACTTTCGCGAAACACTTCTGTTGCGATATATGTAGTTCGGTGATCCTGCGACGAAAGAGAAGCCTTCTTTTTTTCTCTATTAACTGAGCGAACGAACGATATACCCGACCGACCAAGCAACTAACCGATCGACCGAAGGAAGGAAGATGGAGATGAATACTTGATGCATCACGCAGACACAGATAGACACAGTCAGCGGAGAACACCCGGAGTACTGGCGGACAGATACGCCCGCACGTGAAGAGACGGTCAGATGAGAAGAAAAATCATGTACGGGTCAAAAAATCAAAATCGGTACCACTTAGTCAGCGATGAGTGAACAAGCGATCCTATCGGTCAGCGGTGGCACCATTAGCCGTACCGCATTGCTAAGAGGCTGAACGTTGCATCAAGAAGCAACAGAAACTGTAGGCACTAAAACGGCGACTGACGCTTGTTGTAGCTGATTCTTATCTGGAATGTGCGCGTGGGGAAAGAAGTAAACGGCCAGAGAAACCACTGACGCTCATCCGGCTCCTACCTCTCCACTTGAAACCACAACAGCAAGGCAAAAAAATATGTGATGCATGTATGGGTATGTGTCTGTCTGTTAAGGAAAGAGCAAATTAATTCTTAGCTTTTTCTTTTGTTGATAAAAGTAGAACCGATGACTTAGTACGCAACAAACCACCAAGAAATTCAGGAAACAGCTTGGGCAGACCTAAATAATTCCGACAGCGACAATTTTTGTAAGTGTTTATTGACTACCAATGACCAACTATGTTCGATTTTGATAGCCAACAGTGAATCGTATCTAGTCGTATTATAATCGACAACAAACTATATTAGGTCAACTCACGTTATTTTTATGAGATATGTTCGTATGCATAGACGACACAGAAGGATTGAAGGAACGTCTGAATTTTTTTCTTCGAGCCCAGCTCGGTGGCTTGATGCATTCGTGTGCGCGTTGCGACCCGGGGAGACACGTAGGTGTACGGGTTTGATCCCCGCCGGTGCATATTTACATTTATATATGGGGTCCGTCTTAAGAAGTAATGCAAAAATTGCTACCGTGGACGTTAAATGTTGGCTGATGGTCAGTCCTAAAGAAATATATATATGGGAATATATTCATGGCGAAAACTTCACGATATATGTAAATTAGAAATGATACGAAAGGGAGGATTATAATTGATTTTTATTTTTAGGGCTTATATTTTGTGCCCAAACATGGCATTGAGCATCATGATATGGCTTCTACCATTCCCAGCAGCCGTAACGCACCTTGTTAATTGCAGACTCTAAGAAATCTGTTATAAAATACATACTATCTGTGATGGAATCCATACGCCACATAACGTGTCAAGATGTGGCCATTCATAGTATTTAGCGTGCAATATTTATGTCGTGTTAATCTTAGTGAAGAAAGTAAGGTCTACGCCAGAAAATTTTTGCTGCTCTTAGCTATAGAGCATTTTTGTAGATAAATATGTATATATTGCCCCTGCCATTTGTTATTCTCCTCTTCTAAATATTGCGATAAATGTTTATGTCATTGGCTCTGCCATCTTGTACGCGATTAGTAATAAGATCCATTCCAGAAAATACTCTGTTTATTTAACCAATTAGACATAAAAATATCAAGTTAAGCGCTGAGTAATTGAACTTAACCTCACACAATTTTTGTAATTTAGCAACTCATGTATTTCATATTTTTTACTCATATATATTTTTTCTTTAATTAGATTTCGAGTTGTATTTACTTCCATGCTGATTTCCATTCCAAGGTCGCATCGCTTTTTTGAGACTTGAGATGTTTCGTCTTTTATTATTGATTGTAGCATATCAAAGTCCTATAGTCGCACCGTTGAACCATCTAAACATTTTCTTCTTCTTGTATGAGACAGCAGCGTGAAAAATGTAAATAATAGCCCCAGAATCTCAACCTGGCCCAACGTTCCTGATTTGGTTAACATGCTTTTTCATGAGCCCTTTATCTTTATAGTATTGGTAGAGTTATTTGTTAATGAATCTTGTAAACTAATCCAGTTGTCCGTTTCTTCGAAGTTTTCGGCCTCAACTTTTTCAGAACCGTCTGAAAAAACCCTTCTGGGACAAGCTTTGATCTCAAAAACATCATGACGAACTTGAGCAGTAGAATATCCGGTACATATTTAATCTCTATCAAAGCTACGTACCATCTTGCTTAAGTTTTGAGTAAAGGACGGTCAAGAACTTGATTTGTATCTATAATATAAAATATTCATACGCATAATATGGTTTATAGGAGATGATTAATAGATCATTTATAACTCACCTATCAAAGTTCAACGCGTAAGCATAATTAAACGCAAAGAACACGACAAAATATAGCCCCTTATTGAATATAAAAAACACAAACCATGGTTGGTATCTTCCCGTTTTTTAATTAATTCTATTTCTGTTCTCGCTAGCTTGGACGCTCATTTGTTTAAGAGACCTATCAAGACAACAATGTCTACACCAACAATGTCACACCAAGCTAGACTGTTCGTAACCTAATACCTGTGTAGTTTGGCCTGAGCTTCTCCTTTCTGAAGGTCATTGCTGATAAATTTTTGATCGCCAACATACTCCAAAATCTGACTACTGCGTCAATCTGTAGTTTCCGCTTTTAACAAAATAAGACCGCTGGTGAACTAAAACACGAAAGAAGGGGTATCTGAAAAATGCATTCTCTTTGAAAAGGGATTCGTAATATGACAAAGGGTATTAAAAGGTAAGTATAATGTATTTTTCGGCGCACTTGACGGCGAAGCCAGATTTGTGGTACTTTAAACGAGACTTCAGAGTATTTTAGCCATAGAACCCACATGATTATGACACTGGGTGGTCTCTTCGTTGCTCTGCCTGGTAACTTTTTATAAAATACTAGCACTTTACAAACAAAAATGCATTTGTTGTGAGGTAACATCCATAAATTGAAGGTAATCGTATCAAAAGTTCACTTAAGAAATGTTTAAAGCTTTATTTTTGAGTGACTCAAATCGAATAGTAAACGTAATTATATGCGTGTTTTACTTTGTTCTATAGAGTATTGAATTTCAAGTACTTCTAATGCGTTCGTTTGGAAATTTTAATCAGAAAATCTTTTACATGTTTCTTAAGAATGAGCTTTTCTGTTTAATTCCAGATTTCTTAGTGTGTAATTAAAGCAACCAACCAGTAACATAGCCGTTCTACCTAAAGCGTTGAAGCCATCAATACCACATTTACATAAAGCTAACTAAAAGCCGTTAAAGACATTTTGAGCAAAAAATTAACTGCAAATATTTTAAAACACTATCAAATTAACTATAACTTGGAGTAATTAAATATTTTTCAAGTTCTATGAAATTAACTAAATTTATTATTGATTTCCGGAAAAACTCTTAAAATTTAATTTAGTTCTTAAATGTTCCATTAAAATGACATCAAAATTACCTTCTAATGCTTTTTTGTTTAGTTCCAAACTCTTTTGTTAAAAACACAAAGTTTGATATTGAAAAATCACATTATATATATATATATATATATACTCATAGAGAGAAGGTTTATCCAGCTACGTGCTCCTATCGCGATAGTATAAAATAGCACTAAATGGAACCTTTAACTCTCTGTTATGTCGCAGACGTGCTCGAGGTCCTTCGAATTGGTGATGGTGTCTCGAAATCTCCACCGTTCTCCCAGGTAAAATAATGGCACAAAAATTACAATTTAGACCCGCTCCTATCTTTTATCACGTTAAGAATTCTTTGAGATGATTAATAGATCCAAAACCTAGTCAAGATTTGTCTTTACACTGGTAACTTGGTAAGATGCTGTAAGAGTTTACTTAAAGTACAACAAGCCTCAGCCACCTAGGATTTTCTTTTGTCACTGAACACAAGCTAACTGTGGATCTTATTAAAACTAAGGGGATAAAGTTCAGATGGGCGTCCGCACTACAACAAAATATTTAGTGCATAACGCAGGTCCTTCTGTTGCCAATGTCAGCAACTGCTGGAATTCCTTTGCAATATGGGAAACTAAAAACTACGTGCAGAAAAATCTCAGCCGGCCTAATTTCTACACCGTATACTATTCTTCCTCTGCCCGGCTTATCCAGCAAGTTAGTGGCGTCAAGATACATCGACAGCTTGAGATCTTTTGATATTCTTGCGAAGTGAAAAGTGTAAGAACTTCAAAACAACTTCCATATCAAATAGCGGGGCGTTCACTTTCTGTTTGTACGCATAAATTGCCAGTTTTCAAATCTATACACGTCGAAAGTGAAAAACGACAATTTCTCTTACTTAACATTCTTACTTAGCTTTGTGTTAAATAATTGGCTAAACTACAATTAGATCACTCCGTATTGGAGCATACTGATTTCACAAATTCTTATTACTAAACTAACTGCAAAAATCAATATAAGCCCAAGCATTTCATTGAATTATTTTTTTTGTCAACAAAAAATGAGGCACGTTTCATATTTAATAATGCATTTTTGCCCATTGGCACCGCAGATATTCCTATGTTCGGTCGTCCTGGTAACACGGTGTGTGGCAACACACCTAACAACGCCTATTGCATATCCACAATGCTTAGGTAATAACGTGCACTTATTCTACAGACCGCACATTCACTATGGCGTTCCGCCACTGTTGAAACTTACTCGCGAGATAAATCGACAAATATTATACAAAGTTAGGTCAGACTTCGGCTATGACGTTTTTAGGACTCCGATATTTAGATCTTAAAACTATATTGCCTTGACCCTGCGTTCTAGGTCATTGTAAACTAGCGCGTTATTTATACCAGATTTCTCCCCGGAATTTTGCAACATACTTCTGCGTATTTGTTAGTTCTCACGATGAAGATACAACTTTCGGCACTCATGTAGACACAAAAAAATTACATCTCCATCGGCGAAGATGCTTAGTAGGACACAACAACGCTATAGAGAGTGTTCAAAATGTTATCTCATTTAAGCTCTCAGGTGTTAAACTCACTTCGAAATGAAAATTAAAGCTACGGTTACCTCATGTAAGGATTACGATGCTTTTAATGTAATACGATGGTTTGACGATGGGTTTAACGATGGTTCTCGGATTATTTAAATGTGCGGTTGAGGTTCTATTTCATGTCTCCACTCTGAGTATTAATGCCTTTGTCCAAAAGGTTGAACCGAATTCTGTGCGGCCAACCGCCGCTAGTATACGTCCGGTTCAGTCGTGTGAGTAACTACACATACCGTGTTGGTGTTTAGGGATCTTTATTACCTCTAATAGTACACTACAGAGCTATTGTCGAGCATCCCTATACGACAGAACGCGACTAGATTTAAAATGTTTAAATGCAGAATTACTAGAGTTATGTACTGCGTTAACTTAGATTTTTCCATATGTGCAAGTGAATATGTTCATGTATTGACAATGAAAATTTATAAGGGTACTGGGATAGTGGGTGTACAAGCAATGTAACAATCATACACACTACAGTCATAACTACCATTATCTAGTTATTTCGTAAATAGTCATTATGTTTCGTAACAGTTTTTTTTTTATTCTACTCCTGTATATCCTTATTTAATTCCGAATTATCATCGTTCCGCTTTTCTTTAAATTATTTGGCTTTTTGTGCATTTCATTTTTATTCCATGTAGTCTTTACTCCAATGAATCTTTTAGTCTAAAATTACTTTTCCCAGTTTCTCTCCATCTGTCCTGTTCACACTACGACTATGTCCCATAAGATGCTTTAAAGTTATTTTTCCATAAAGGTTAACATGCCCGTACTCCGTCTTAAAACTAACGCTCGCCATTCACTCTACAGTCAGGCGTCAATTAAACAACATTGAATTGAATCTTCCCCAGCAATTATTGCAGCTGGTTACTAAGTACAAAGCCCTCGAAGAACATTGAGAGCGTTTTTATTTTAAACTAAATATATCGTTCTTATATCTCAGACCTTCCAATCAACAAAACTGTTACTTACTTTACAGGGTGTCGTTCTCGTATTTGCCTTCCGGGTCTCTTATTTTTCAATCAGATAAAATACTTTAAAGTGCTCTCTATCTTTTTCTCTCTTGATGTATTTGACGAAACGACTCGTTCTTTCGCCCTTTCAAAACCGTTTCTCATTCGTAAGCTTTTTTGGATTGATAGTATTTAACGAAGAATATAATGTGAATTTTATTCACATAATATATTTGCTCACACACACAATATTTGCTCTTAAAACAATCCAGAGGATCAAACTTGCTCCATAATGATACCTTACTCTGGCCTTTTTACCACCTGCTTGCTAATCCGTTTAGATTAAATGTTTTGATCGTTGTGACGCAACAAAGGGACACTAAAGCTTCAGATAAAAAAATCAGCTTAACCGAACTTACCCGTTGAAACCCCGATATGTATTGTTGTCGGAACCCTTGAAGAAAAAGAGTGCTCTCAAACAAACTTCATAACGATCGATTTTTTGACCCGCTGAGTGGCTGATCGACCTTGTTCTACAATGCACGCTAGAAAGTTTTAAAAAAATTATTAACTCTGGCTATAGTATAACCAAATAATTTATCAAATTGGGCACAGTTATATTGAGATATAATACAACAGTGATATCTATAGGGTATCTCAAAAGCCCCGCCCGCATTCGAAAAGTCATAGGGTCGCTTATGTTTCCGATATTTTTTGTACTTCTTGTAAGCTGGGGGCATTTTTTGGGAGTACTCAAATGTTGATTAGTTTCGACGGAATAACGACCAATTTGAATTTTTTTCAGAAGCTCGTATTTAACTTCTAACATAAGCAATATAGCCTTACATGGTCAACGAACAACGCTTACACCAACCATACGTAACAATCTGCTTGGCTACATATGCTTTTCTCTAAAGCGGATATGGCACGTTATTAATCACACCATGTAGAGTCTCCTCCAGATCGGAAGTAAGCATCTTTGTGTGCGTCTTCGACTTATTCGATTCGGTTATTGTTTCAATATATTTTTTAGAGTCATCAGATATTCACATTACATTACTAAGTGTTAAGTGCATTAGCGTCATTATTAAAGATTGTAGCGTCTTTAACACAGGTCCAACCTTATAGCTGACAGTTTTCATTCGGACTATCTGTTCCTAGAACCGCTCACAACGCTTGTCTTCCTTTCGTATTATCGCACTCCGCATGATTTTTTCCTAAAACGGTTCTATACAAATGATATGAATAGAATTTAGTAACGCTGCGAATAGAATTTGGTAACGACATTTGGCAACAGAAGAAGAAACTTCTATTGCTTACAGGAGGTAAAAGTAGAGGAAGTCGATGTAGGACACCTGTTGGCATTAGCAAAAGCCGTACACAACATTATCACAAGCAAAGATCTAGTAGCTGAAATACTTGGAAAAACGTGAGCCAACATAATGTTGGCTTACGTTTTTCCAAGTAAGGTAATGATTTAGGTACTAAAGAGGTACCTCTGTCGGTTAAAGTGCTTACAACCGGCTACAACAAGGTTACAGCACATCCCACAAAAATTCCTCGACGACATTGAACATCCTGGATTGCCACTTCACAAGTTTGAATTTAGTAGTCTCTTACATCATGATTTGGGTCGTCCTCACCTTAGGGACAAGAACTTGCTGCAAGGATCATCAATGTTGTATTTAGCGATACATGGCTACATTCAGATATAATTTACAGACCAATCAATGTCTCCATGAACTTGGAGGAATTCCTTAGAGGTGTAAATAATTTTTAATACAGTCATGTTTCGATCGATAAGACCCAAAATGCTGGACAAAATACAGAAAACGTCTCCAGCTATAGTAAGTGCAGTATGTGAAATTTGATGCAATTAAGTTGCTTACAACTCTCATGTATATAATGCAGAACTTGAAAATTTCGAGTTCAATTTCTGTGTATATAGGCTCGCAGCAGATGATAAACCTGTTTTACGTGTCGTATTGCAAAAAAGGATCGATTACACTAAACGAGTTCATTGGCTATGCACCTACGACTTCACCCAAATTCCCCAAATATAAATATGTTGACTAATCGCTGGCAGATTATAAACAATTTGCGATTAAAAGTTTAAATCTTGTTTACTCGCTGGTGTGTTTGAGTTTAAGTAAATCATATCAGATTTGGTGAATAGACTTTTTCAGTACCATAGACACGTCTCTGGAATTTTCAATTTTGATTAGTTTATATATGTAGATACTTTTCATTATTTTATTTTGGCCATAAATAGCTCAATTTCGTGATTAACCATTTTTCATCAAATTCATAATAAAAACGTTAAATAGCGTATGTTTAAAGTTGGTGTTGCAATAGTCTTTTTGCTTTTTATACCCGAAGACAGAGTGTTGCTAGTATAGATTATAAATACCACAATCTTAGTTACAATATTTTATTTTTTTTAAAGCTGACCATCAGCCGACATTTAACGTCCACGGTAGCAGTTTTTGCATTACTTCCTAAAACGGACCCCATATAAATGTAAATGTGCACCGGCGGGGATTGAACTCGTGCACCTACGTGTCTCCTCCAGTCGCAAGGCGCATACGAATGCACCAAGCCACAAGAACATGCACAGCCTATTATTTTCAACGTGTCGATAAACAACCGTCTGCCTATATCTACAGATGAAGCCTTTGGAGCAATTCAAGAGACGGTAGTGAGCGATATAGCTATCAGTGAAATTATTCTTAGAACCATTAGTAAAAGCAATACGAATATAGTACTGAAGATATACTTCGACGTTTAAGCATTTGTATTTACAGAAAATAATATGTGTGAGGCTGGATGGAGAATGAAATAGAATGGGAAATGAGATGGAGACAAACTGGGTAGTTCGTTTTTGGTTCCTAACAATTGTTTTTATTATACTACACAACCGCGGCTGTTCTCGTACGGGTCATTTGCAAGTTGACACTATGCTGCTATATAGGCGTGTTTGAGAACGCTCAGATAAATCCAGCTGCTTGCTGTGCAGGCACATTATATACCGATTAAGAGGCCCAGTAAGCCCGGTCAACTATTTGGCCAAAGAGGCCCCCGAGAGGTACTGAAGGAATACCAATATTGTGTTGCTTTGGCTTTCCATAATGGGAAAGGGCTGAGAGACAGGTGAAAATATATGTATGTAAATGCAAGAGGAAGTATTTAGTACGAAAAGACGCATAAAAATAGAGCGAGATAGAGCAGGCATTGCGGTGTAAGAAAAGGTTGGCCAGCCAACAATACTCGATGAATTACCTGCAACTCAGGTTTCCGTCGGTACTATTAGACCTAACATTGCTGCTGTTGAAACCACACTCGGAAAAGAGATGTGCCAGAACGATAACGTTGAGCTGGCCAAACGTTAAGAGGTATATACTGGCAGGCAACTGGTTGGCTTCTAACAATTGCACTAAAGCAAAAAAGAACACTGTGCGTATATTTGCATGAAGTTGGCTATTAACGCCGTGTGTCTTAACCATACCACTAAACTACCGATCTTTGTACACTAATTTCGCAACTTCTGCTACATCAGCCTCACACACAGGCCTTCCGAAAGAGGGCTTTTTGCTTGTAGCAAATGTGCTTCAAATTCTACGACTATTATCGCATTCTAAAACAACGTGATATCGTACAATAAAGTTGTGCCTAATTTGTTTTCAGAATAAATGATTGAAAATCAGGTTACCACATATTCTCCGAAAATCGCGATTAACAGCAATCACATTCCAAACAAAACTTAGTAATGTCAGCTGTTCAAAAAGAAAAGGTGTCGAAATCTCAACCACAAGTATTGTTATAGAGGTTTAAAAGAATTTTCAGTGACAAAATTAGCATCTTCTTCATTGTTGGAGATTCCGAAACATAGCTCAATGTAGTTTAATATGGTGAAGCAGAAACGACTGAAATAGTTAAACTCAGTAGGCAATGGTTGACATGATGCTAGCGCGTCGATTAACTTACAAACTGCACGAAAGACTAATACGCTCAGGTATCCTAAATACCTGACATACTCCTTTTGGGATGTACCGAACTTCTCATTCACTGGTATAGTTTTATTTTAGATATATCATTCATTTCAAGCCCACCTTCTCTATTCTATCTGGGAAAAACTGCTTTAAATATATTTTTAAACCATTGATATCGCTGTTTTCCGACACTAACTATAGAAAAAGAATAAGCAAGGATGAATATGCCAGATTTTCAACGTTGTTGGTCTACATTGTTATGGGTTGAAATGCAAAATCGCGTCGTACGTTTACATTGGGGAAGTTGATCAGGGAGTATAAAGTGTAAGCTAGATCTGTAAAGAATAGAAGATGTTGATACCGTTGCCCACAACTTACAACAAGCACGGGTAAAATTATTTAGTATTAGTATCACAGATGTATTAGACATGCAAACAACTATCGAATGACATAATAGTGAAAGACCCTGGAACTAATGAGCATTGAGATATGTATTATTGAGGAGAGAAAACAATTATAAAACGCTAGTTATTTTAAAATTTAAATATATGTGGACATTACTTGCTTCCAATACCGAGACTTATCGATATAAATAAATTTATAATAAGGAAAATACAGTAAGTAAAGGAAGCAGGTAACATAGCAAACCTGAATATACTAAAGTACACTGTGTTGGAAGGACAGCAATTTTTTATTAAAAACTTATTTGAATTCCAACCGATAAAACAGGGAAACAAATTGTAGACATATATATATATATATATATATATATATATATATAT